>QKWP01000364.1:0-19747 GCA_003550325.1 Gigaspora rosea | reverse complement strand
ATATGAATTAATCTTTAAATTTGTAGTTTCATAAAATTATAAAATTACTTTAATAATTTTGCTTTAAAGTTCTATTGAATAAGAATATAAAAATATAAAATATTAGATTTTTATAAATTCATATTAAACAGAATTATAATATTATTAGGCCGTTTAAAGTTAATTAGTTGGATAATGTAACCCTCTCGAAATTAAACACCAATCATAACACAGAAAAATCTTCAATAACCATGTGATTAAAATCTGGCCAATAAGGTTTAATTAAATACTCTGTAGCATATATGTGTTTGTTTAAATTTCTCCACCCCTCCCGTGCCTAAACCATAAATATTGGCATTAGCCAACTAATCAATTAGAAGCAGCCTTGGCTCATTTATTATAAAACGCACCTATAGTGGTTTTATACCTATTATCGTACTAAAATAAAGGGTAACAATGAAAATTTAACGTGGTACATGTGGTGGTGATCAGACGTACTGTACATATGTACATGTATATATGTAGGTAAAAGAAATGTTGGTGATAGAATCGTGATCAGATGCGTCAATATAGCATGATCATTATGTATGTTATGCCAAAATAATACGAAGTATAATAATTAATAATTTTAAGGGGAAGTGACGTAATGATGTAATGCAGAGGTAATATAAAAGTCAAGGAAAATAAATATAATCATCTTTTACTTATGTAAATCGAGATAATAAAACACATACACATACCTAATCACACGCATAACCAAGGTCTTACAAAACTGTTATAGTGAAAATTGTAACTATTAGAGTCCAATTAGCTACACTGATTTAAAAAAATCATTCAGATTTCATCGTCCTTTGTAAACTAACTAAATTTAAATATAAAAAGATAAATAGATAACAAATATTTATTAAAAGTGTACCATTCTTGAAAGAAATTGTTCATAATGCCTAAAAAAGCTAGTTCGAAACGAAATACACGTACCTCCAAAAAAACATATGCAAGCAAAAAGAAATTTTCATCTAATAATTCAATTAAGAACAACAATATTCATAATGACCAGGATAGGAGCACCAGAAACCATGACTCTGAACCCCTGAACCTGAAGGCTCTGAATCCGAAGGCTCTGAACCTGAAGACTACACCTCTTTTAATAATACACATACTTCTAAAGGAACGTCCGCAAGCCAGAAAACGTTTACATCTTCTAGTAAAAAAAAATGTTTTCACTTAAACGTAATGATACTCTTAATGACATTAATAAGAATATTGGAAGTCACAAACCTAGAGAATATAATAATGAAGACTTTGACCCCACACCTTTGAACAATAATATTGAGGATTCAAATTACTCTCATTATCGTTCTCGGCCACAACATTCACATTCTCAATCTCAAAAACAATCTTGATCACCAAGGCGTTCTCAACATTCTGATCCTTGACCATCGAGACATTTAAATATTTGCTCAGATTTTTGGCAAAAAATCTGCGAAGAACTGCAAAAATCTAAATTTTTGCAATTTTTTAAAAACCATTTTGCACTTATTTGATAAATTTGAAGATTACTACAAATTATTAATATTTTTATTTTCTCAATGATCGGCTATAATACCGTTTATTAAAATTCTATACTGTATTATGGTTTCCTTTAAATAATATACTATTAAATATTTTTGAATTTGATTCTGTCAACTTCATTGATTTTGTACATGTAATGACTATGAATAAAAGGGTTTGTAGGTCTAGGTTTTATTTTGACTTACTGTATTTTTGTGTAATAATGCACACCTGTGCATTATTTTGAGCATCTGTGCATTATTTCAAGACACACATATGTGATATTTCAAATCAATATTGCCAAAATTTAATAGGCATATAACTATAATTATATTTATAGTGAAACTCTTAGGAGATAGGATACATTATTTCAGGATGCACGTGTGTGTTATTTTGAGGCAAATAGGCAATTTTCAAAAAGTAGCAAATTTGTAATTATGCACATGTGCATTATTATATGAAAATACAGTAAACGTTGTGATTTATTTTTTTGGCAATAGACCAGTTGTTTGAGAATGTCTTTAGCAAGCTAACTAATCAGAAATGATATAATTGTTAACAGCATTTATAGCTTATATATGCATATATACTTACATGTTTAAAATTTATTATGACTATTGTATTTTGCTGCAGAATACACTTTAAATAACTTTTATGTTAATGAATAATTAATGTAAATGAAATGATTGTATTGCAAATAATAATATATTTATCAGTTTCCAGTTTGGAGTGATATAATTGCTTAATTAAACATTATAACATTATATTATAGTAATGGTATCGCATTGTTACAATGATATTGCAACATGGTATTGTAGCATTATGGAATTGCAGCATTAAAGGATATTATGTGAGTTCTCTTAGAAATTTGGTTTAATTTGCATAATTAATATAAATTTGCATTAATTTGTATCAGGTCTTTGCCCATGGGCAACCTATGGGTTGACCTATGGGTCACCTATGGGTCAACCCACGGGTCATCCACGAGTTGACCCACTTGTTCTCACTCGGCTATTACAACTTGACTTGGTCACCTACATACTCGCAGATGACTCGGGTGACACCTACTCAGGTCAAAACACTATATTTGACAGACATATAAATGTTAACAATATTAATTAATAAATTTTTTCTATACAAATAACATCTAATCATTTTGTTAATATACTTTAATGTTTTTATATATTAAAATAATTCTTGTCTTGAATTAGTACAAGATTGAACATTTGGTATGCACAATTAGCGGCATGCTATTTATCATATGATTTTAACCATAGATACATGTGTCAGGGTAGTGATCACATCTATATATACTATATATGGTCCAGTACAAAAATGTAAATATACGACATATTCTATAATAAAAAAAATTTTTGAAATTTAATATAAATATTTAAATGCATTTATTTATTACACAGATCTGCAGATTTATTTTAATATAAATTTTATTAAAAAATTTTATTTCTATAAAAATTTTTATTAATGACTTATTTTTTTAATTTGTAAAATACAAAAATATGAATAAATTAAAATTAAATAATTAATTTATCTATATATAAAAGTTTTTTAATTTTTAATTATCTATTTATAATTTTTTTGTACTAAATAAACCAAGTTCTAAGCTATTTATTAATATAAAATTTATTATCTTTTTATATACATATTGTTGTGTTATATGTTTTTAAAATTAGTATTTTTATTAAAAAAAGCAAAAAAATACCTTTTAAAAATAACTATATTTTTGTTACTAATTTACAATTTTGTAAGTTTTTATTATACAAGTATATTGTTATATATATGCTAAATATATAGTTAAAATTTTAGCTTAATTGAATCAGTAGTTGTTAAAATATAAATTTTTAAATATTTAATAATAATTACTATATATAAAATTACTATATATAGTTTATATAAAACTTTGTTAAAATAAATTAGTTTTTAATCTATATTTTAACAACTACTAATTGAATAAGTTAAAATTTTAACTGTATATTTAGCATATGTATTGTTGACCTATAAAAAATTACACAAAAACGGGCATAACTCTCGATCCAGTAATTAGAATTCGATGAAACAACCACCATTCGACTCAGCTCGATGAGACGGTTCGAATGAGCTATAGATCATCCCTGTACGACCATTGGTTACCAAGATCGGAACCAATAGATGATCAAGTATCGGATCTACAATTTGATTGGCTAGGCGATCTACTGCGCGCCAAAACGCATATATGGCATTTATAAAACATGTCATATTTATAGCATATATACTCTATATTTTATTTATAACACATATATAATTTATTTCATATATTACATTTATATCATTTATACTATCTATTTTATTAGTAATAGATATAGCATTTATTGCACATGTAATAGATATAGTCCGTTACATTTGTGAAAAACAAAAATGTATAAAAGCGGCTGATGTGGACCCCAAGTTCAATATCGAGTCTTCATACTCTTTCACTAATAAAAACAACTATTAACTACACAAATTAAACAATTATTAGTATCCTCATATACTTCTAATTGTAGCCTCTTTCGTAATTGCAAATTGCCTTAAATCTTCTTTGTTAAGTTTTATTAAAAAACGCCTTCCGACTTAGATATATCACAGTAACAAAGTGAGGTTACACAAAGTGTTCACTGTCTAAGATCGCTCTAGTTACCTAATATCTTTGAAGAAGTGGATGTAGGATAACAGTATGGCAATGCAGTTGTATAATACAAGCGTATAAAGTTGCATATTGGTGGCAATAATAATTTTTTTTTAAAAAAATTTTTTTTTTTTAAAAAATAGAATTTTTTAAAAAATTTATTATAAAATAAACTTATTATAAAATAATAATAAAAATTATATCAAAATGTAGTATAGGTCTTTCTTTATTAGGTATAAAAAAATTATAATTAAATAGTTAAAATGAAGAACTTTTATATATAGACAAAATAACTTTTAGTTTTCGTGTATCTATATTTTCGCACTGGCCCATATAATATATATATTAAATTATATAATATATATAATATATATATTATTTAATATTAAGTAACTTTTTTCTACCAATCTGTTTTGGATGATTTTGCTACCAAAATGTTTGTCTTAATGAAATGATTCTAACAAGCCCAAAATCATTATAATTCAATTACAGGATTACAAGAACATTAAGGTTTTGTATTATTATATATAGAAAATTTTAATATATATATATATATATAATAATGCAAAACCTTAGAGATCTTATGACCAAGTAATTGGATTTTGATAGTTTTGGGCTTGTTAGAATCGTCTCATTGAGATGAACATTTTGGTAGTAAAATCACCCAAAACAGACTAGTAGATCAAGTGTTATTTAATATTATATATTTGTATAATATATTATAAATATTAGTCAATATATTAACCAATCAGAATTGAGATTAGAGTGATCATACCATACATGGATAGGGGTCACTATTAAGTAAAAAATATTATGTGATAAATGGCATGCCCCTTATAATTATATTATTCAATCAAATTATTGAATATTAAGTAATTAAAAGTGACAAAATATCTTTTTAACTAATTATAACTATAATGTTCATATTTACAAAGCAAATTAAATGATATTATTTTGCTATATTAATAAACTATAACATTTTCCAAACTATAATTTATGTATGACTAAAATTATTAATTATTGTTCTCTTATATCATATAAGCAAATATTATAAATTTGAAAAGCTTATTGTAAAAGTATTGAAATTCTTTATTCTTTATATTAATTATCAGCTCATCTGGTCTAGCTCTATTTAGGTCTTATTCAGTTCTGAACTGCAGTTCAGTCTGGTTTTTTAAAAGACTGAACTGTTTTTTAACCAGAATGGACCAGATGGACTGATTAATAGTCCTATAATAAATTAGACTTTTCTATCACTAATTCTTCTAATTAGATTATAACAACTTTAAATTATTTGATATAATAAAATTTTTCATAGTATATTAATCTCACATGCTCTTTAAATTTACCAAAAAATAGATACTAACTTATATTTATTAAAAAAGAACTTTATTGAACTATATATTACAAGTTATGATAAAAGATATAATAATTAAGATAAATAATATTTATTTTTTTCTTTTCTTTTTGTTTTTTTCTCAGTTATCCTATTACTTCTTTTTCTTTTCTTAGGTTGACTTTTTTCTTTTTTATCTTTTTTGGTTATTCTATTACTTCTTTTTCTTTTTTTAGATTGACTTTCCTCTTCTTTATCTAATTCTGTATTTTTTTCATCATCATCATAATTCAATTGCCCCTCTTCTTCATCTTGAGCATTCAAGTTAATATAATCTGATGATTGTTTTTAATTTCTCTTACAGAATAAATCAATTTGTATATCAGTGTTAATTAAATTTTTTGATGATCCTGGGGTAGCAACAGTACTATGTTTAATCGAGGTAATCATAGAATCAACAACTTTCAGAACTTGAGTTGGTGTAGATTTAATATTATTAGCAATAATGTCAATAATTAATTGAGTTCTCAATGAGTAATTTTTATAAGTATTATAGATAACAGCTACAGCTTTCTTCAATCATCATCTTGCCAGATATTGAAATTTTAAAGAGAGCCGATACAGGATATGTGCTATCTAATTTAATATTCAAACTTGAATAGCCCAAATAATTTTGAAATCTTAAAGAATCCACATAATTAAGAACTGTTATTTGCATATTTATACTAGAATTGCTAGTAACAGAATTATATTCAGTACATCAATACTGAAATGAATGAATTCTCTAAGTTCTTTAAACTTATGATTAACAACTACAGAAAACATGCAATAAAAGTTACATAGAGTAATATTGGTAGTATCGAACTTGCGACTGGGATTATTATCGATGATGCTTGCATATGTGATAGTAATGCACTGGTTTGAATTTTTGAGGACAAATTTATTTAAAATAAAGACTAAATTACTGCCTGTAAATATTTTAGGCTGCTTATTAGATGAAAAAGTATTTTTATTTAATTACTTGTGACATTTCTTTGGTGAAATTATACTTGGCTTGGTCATATGAACATAATTGGTGATTTCTTGCAAAACAATAGCAACAAGAAGTGCAATATGAGAAGGCATTTTATTTTTTTTGACTAATTATAAGGCTTATATTATATATAGTTTTAAGGACAGTACTTTTATTACAAAATTGATAAATGTTATCAAAGAACTCAAGGGTCGAGTTTTTTTTATAAAAAAAAGCACTACAGGTAAATTAAACAGATAATTTAGCAATATTATGTATTTAATATATATATAACTGTAGGTCATTTACTTTGACAAATGTGAAACTAATACAATTTTGTAATTTTTAATCAAAAGGGGCTTTTATTGATGGGTTCTCCTTAGCAGATAAGAATTTGCTTACTTTTATTTTAAAATTAGATCTTACTCTTTACTTTATTTCTTCACGAACTTTCTTTATTTGTGTTTGCATTATCATCACTAGAACCTTCCAGCAATTCAGCCTAAGCCTTATAGATTGTTTTATAAAATGTTAATATTATAGCAAATACCTTACTTAAAATATTTTTTACAATGGTGGCAGCAATATCTATTGTTGTATAACAACTATGATGATAGCTGTGCCCACAAACCAGAACTTCACTATTATTCTATTGTTGTATAACAACTATGATAATAGCTATGCCCACAAACCAGAACTTCACTATCATTTAAAGGTTTATTGCAGTCATAACACATGTTAGTTTCAAGTAGAATATTTGAACAGCTATTTGAACTATATTCTGTAATTAGAATTTATTGTAAGAGATATGTTTTTTAAAATAAAGTCATTTAGTTTATTTTTGTAATATTAAATATTTTTATTAATCGTATATGAATTAGTTTATTCTATCTGTAGATAAATATTTGATGTCTATGATTTTATTTATAATAGCTAAATAGTTTTTAGATTTTTTTTGATAGATTTTGCTTTTCCTGTAATTAGTATTTTGTAAGCGATATGTTTTTTTAAAAAAAAAGTTATTTAGTTTATTTTTGTAATGTCAAATATTTTTATTGATCTTATACAAATTAATTTATTCTATCTGTAGGTAAACATTTGGTGTCTACAACTTTATTCATAATAGCTAAATAGTATTCAGATTTTTTTGATGGATTTTGCTTTTTCTATAATTTTTAAAATTTCTTGTAAATAATTAAGAAGAAAAAGCACAGTTTTTTCTGTTAAAAATTCAATTTTAATGTTATATAAGCATATCATTTTGTTTTAATAAAAGCATTAAGCAAGTTTTCATTATCTTGCATATCTGTATTGTAAATTTAGTTGGTGTAAAAAATAAATTATTGAATGTATACTAATTATGTAAGCTTGTTTTATAATATTTTTTTTGCTTTAAATCTTTAGAAATTTGTGCACAAATTTTGCTATACATAGTATTCATTGAAATTTACTAAAGATTTTTAAACTTTTATAATTTTTTTAAAATAAAATAAACTAAAAAAAAGTTTTTGTATATTTAATAGCTTTTTAATTATACTATCAAATCTACAAAAAAAATTTTTAGTATCTTTTATTTTAAGAAGTTTATATTAATTTAAAGTTATATATAATTTAAAAATTTGGTGTTTATATATAAAAAAACATAACAAAATTTAAATTTATTAACAAATTTAAAAATTTATTAATAAAATTTAAATTTATATTAAAATTTTCTGCATTTTTATTTGTCAATCATAATACACTGCAGCTAAAAAATTGGCGCCTATATATAAAATTTGTTGGCTTTAGATGATCTCTACCATGCTATTTTTTTTTGCTTCTATTTTTTTGTACATAGATCTTTTATTAGGGATTAAAGCCTTAACAATTTGATCAAAAAACCTGTTGTGCAAATGAGCATCAGCATTTTCTATCATTAATTGAAAACAAACAGGGCTAAGTTCAATAAAACCAGGTCTATCCCATTGCAATTGATAAAGAACTTTCATTAGGATTTGAACCTGATCTGCAAATTGGAAGAAGACTTTTGGGTATTACAATATGCAATTGGTTTATTATTAACATTTACTTCTATTATTTCACCAGAGTTTTTTTGGTTTGCTTGACAATTGGGTTCTACTATATCTAATAATAACTATAGTATATTTCTTGCATGATTTTTAGATCACTATATTGTTCTAATGTTCCTTTATTTTGTGTGCAATAGAAATGATTTTCTGAAAAGAGAAAAATTTCTATCACAATTTTGTATAGAACAGGACTTTTATTTTTTTCATAATAAAAATAAATTTGATGGCAAAAAAAACATGAGAGACACGCAATAACAAAAGCACATGCATACCCACAAAAATTTTTTCATTAAAAAAAAAAGAATTATACTTTTTAGTAATAACGATAAGTACTATAAAACACCGTATTGAAGAAGGTTATTATATGAAGGGTCCCTTGTAAGTATTACCATATTTTTTATTTTGTTCTTTCATATTCTTGCAAATATTAGTAAAAACTGAAAATACTACATCACAATGATCTTAAAATGTACCTCGTACAAATCAAGGTACCTTATACAGGGTGGCAATCAAATCGCTGACAATCACTTCACAGACATCAACTTACACTGACAATCATTTTACTGACAAGCTTTTTTTACTGACATAAAATTTACCAACACTTGATTTACCGACAAGTTCCTTTTCACTGACAAGTTGATTTTACCAATACACACTTCACTGATAGTTACATTTACTGACAAAATCAACTTACCAACAAACTCATTTTACCGAAAATAGAATATACCGACAAGCTTATTCTACCGACAATACAGACCGTGGCAATATAATAAACTACTAAGAATAATTACATATTATGCAATTTATTAATAATGACAATAAAAATTGCACATTTTATTAATGACGATAATAATAATTATTGTCACGGCTGATGCTGAAATTATGACCTATTTTGATATAAAATTTTAAAATTTTCTTTGGATGTTTTTTTTCGTCTTTGTCTTATAGGATTAGGATAGGGTTTGGGTATAAATTTCATATTTACAAAGTATATGTGGATTTTAGCAGGTTATAGTTTCAAATCGAGACCCTATAACTTCAGCATCAACCGTGATACTTAAGGCATCTTGCGAATTGTTTGTCAGCGAATTATTTGTCAGTGAATTGTATTGTCAGTAGAATATTCTTGTTGGTAAATTCTATTTTCGGTAAAATGAGCTTGTCGGTAAGTTGATTTTGTCGGTAAAATTAACTGTCGGTGAAGTGTGTATCGGTGAAAACATGCTTGTCGGCAAATCGAGTGTCGGCAAGTTATTGGTTGGTAAAAAAAGCTTGTCAGTAAAATGGTTGTTGGTGTAGTATTATGTCTGTAAAGTGATTGTCAGTGAAATAATACGAATCCTCTTATACACCGTTTTGCGATTTAATGATATTGCCCAATCAGAATAAGCTATTGATCATTGGTGATTACAACCAATCAAAATAAATTTCCCTTATGCTTAAATAAACTTACTTAAAAAAAATTGATAGTTTATTTAATAAAAATGTAAGTTTTATATATAATAAAAATTTTCATTTTTATATTAAACCTATATTAAAACTAGTAAATCATATGCATTAAAATTTAAAATTTTATTTAAACTTAATTATTTTTTTTATTTAAAAGATACTAATTTAAAGAATTTATGATTTTAATTTTTAGCTTAATTTTCTGTCTATTTAGCTCTATACAAATTTTTAAAAAGTGTCTATAATGCTTGATAGGTCACTGTATATAGCAAAATTGCCCAGCGGAAATGGTTTGTTAATAGGGTTCCGAAGTTTGATCCAGGTTTGATTTGAGTTTGATCAAACCCCAAATCAAACCAAACTCAAACTATAAATTTTATAAAGTTTGAAATCAAACCCAAATTCAAATAAAAAATAATCAAATTCAAACCAAACCCAAATACTATACTAAGTTTGATTTGAGTTTGATTTGAAGATTACAAACTAGTTTGAGTTTGAATAATATAAATATATTTTTATATTTTAAACAAGTTACTTAATTGATAATCCATCTGCCAACTGGAGAGTGATTATAGGTGAAATATGGCGTGCTTCTATTTAAACCTTTTTTCTTATGAAGTTAATGATACTTGTCAACTAATTGAAAGTTGTAAAGCTTGTCAAGATGCATCTAATGGTGGTTAGATTATTCAAATCGGTCCAGTGGATAGCAAGATATCGTCAAAAATGATTAGTCAACTATATAAAAATCTGTGACGGAGATTACATATGAAAATTACTATAGGAGAAATATGGCGTGCTTCCATCTAAAACTTTTTTTTTTACTATGTTAACGATATATGCCCACTAATTGAAAATTGTAGAGCTTATCGAGACGCATCTAATGGTGATTAGATCATCCAAATTGGGCTGGTAGATGGTGAGATATCGTTAAAAAACGATTGGTTAACTATATAAAATCTCTTATGTAACCAATATTTGTTTACATAGAGATTTTATATAGTCGGTCAATCATTTTTTGATGATATCTTGCCATCCACTAGGCCAATTTGAATGATCTAACCACAGTTTGATGCGTCTTGACGAGCTCTACAACTTTCAATTAGTAGGCATATATTGTTAACATAGTAAGAAAAAAGTTTTAGATGGAAGCATGCCATATTTCTCCTATAGTGATTTTCATATGTAATTTCTGTCACAGATTTTTATATAGTTAGCCAATTGTTTTTCAATAATATCTTGCTATTCACTAGGCTGATTTGGATGATCTAACCACTACAAGATGCATCTCGATAAGCTCTACATTTTTCAATTAATGGACATGTATCGTTAATTTAGTAAGAAAAAAAATTGTAAATGGAAGCATGCCATATTTCATCTATAGGATCACTTTTCAGTTAACAGGCGGATTATCAATTAAAATATAAAACTATTTATATTATTCAAACTCAAACTAGTTTGCAAACTTCAAACTCAAATTCAAACCAAACTCAAATTTAACTAAAAAGTTTGCTTTAATTCAAACTCAAATATTTTTTTTAATCATAGTTTGGGTTTGAGTTTGATTTCAAATCAAATCAAACCCAAATCTGACCTAAAGTTTGATTTGATCCGGGTTTGTAGGAACCCTATTTGTTAATGCACTAAAGGTGTTTTTCCTACACAGATTTTAGAGAAATAGGCGATTTTTGACCAAACAGCATTATAGAAGTTTGTTTGATTGGCTGATCAACAAGAACTCTGATGGCTAAAATTAAAAGGATAAACCTTCGTTACTCCTGTACTCCAAAATTTGTAACTTCGATATTTTTATAGTATTGTGTAAAATGATTTATCATAGGGATGCATCGGTCCTGAAAAAGACCGGTCCAGGACTGGTCCCGGACTGGGACCGATAAGGACTGTGGGACCATTAAAGGACCGGTCCTGGGACCGGTCCTTGTAAACATAACTGTGATATTCGTATCACCCAATCAAATTTCTTGATCAGGTGTAATGTAGATCATATGATGTTTATTTACATCTGACTATAGATGCTGGTGAAATTAAACCATTTCACCAGGTGAAATGGTGAAATAGTTTCACCAGAATTACGCCAAAATTTTATTTTGGTGAATTGGTGAATTGGTGAAATTGGTGAAATTGGTGAATTGGTGAATTGGTGAAATTGGTGAAATTGGTGAATTGTTGAATTGGTGAAATGGTGAATTGAATTGGTGAAATGGTGAATTGGTGAAATGGTGAAATAGTGAATTGGTGAATTGGTGAAACAGTGAATTGGTGAAACGGTGAATTAGTGAATTTGCTCAGTCCTATAAACAGTTAATAGTTCTGACCTCAAAGTGTGCCTGTAAAAAACATAAAATGTAAAAACTTGAACAAAAACCTAACCGAATTCCAGGCTGAAATAATTCCAGACTCTGGAAATTCACCATTTCACCATTCCAGCTATTTCACCATTCCACCAATTCACCAATTCACCAATTCACCAATTCACCAATTACACCAATTACACCAATTACACCAATTCACCAGTTACACCAGTTTCACCATTACCAATTGGTGATTGGTGAAATGGTGAAATCATTTCACCACTCTGGTTTAATTCATACATCTGACAGTAAAAATTACGTCATTTTTGGCCAATAAAATCTTATGCATTAAGATTGACGTAATTATTAAAGGACCGTTATGGGACCGAAGGACCGGACCGGACCGGGACCGTAAACACTATGATAACGGGACCAGACCGGACTGATGCAACCCTAATTTATCATAATCTTGCTCATGTGAAGTTTGAAAACACTTATTCGAAAAAAAGTCTTTAAAGTACGCCTACATGGCGTCCTCTGTTAAAAGAGGTTTAAAAAAAAAAAGTCTTTATTTTTTAGTTATTACTCTTTAAAAGTTAAAAAATACATAAAACTATTATCATTATATATTTGGCATTATCAGAACCGTTTCTAATAAAAGTTGTTGGAACACTTGATCTAACTTGATCTGAAATGTTTATATATGAAAGCTAAGCTTTCGAAAAACCATCTGACAAAATTTTAGGTGGCTTTGATTACAAAAATTTCGATATTGATACTTTAGATAAAGATTTTCTATTTAAAAAACTCTTATAACAATATTATGTCAATATAAAATAATATCCAATCAACACGAACTTTCATTATGATTGGCAAAACGAACTTTCATTATGCTTGGCAAAACGAACTTCCATCATGCTTGGCAAGCTTGGCAAAACGAACTTCCATTATGCTTGGCAAAACGAACATTTGTTTTGAATCTTCATGATCGTGTTACGTTACGCCTGATTGTGAAATCTAAATCGTTTACCTATCAATTACTGAATAAACAACATCATGTGGTTATAAAACATTGATTAGCCAATCTAATTTCTGTTGATCTATTTTAGAACACATATGTTTAAAAATTGGTCTACCTTCAAATTAAAATATCTCGATAAATTATTATATCAATGTAGGTTGAAAAGTGAAATATATGTAAACATAAACTGGCCTTTTGTTTTGAATCAAAAATCTCGAAATCGTCATTTAAGCAATTTGTGCCACAAATATTGAGTCGTCTAAAGCGGAGCAGAATTATGACATCTGGCCAATCAAAATACAGAGTTTTGATGATCTTCGCCGAAGCAAAACAAGAAAGCAAAACTTGAAAAATACAAAAAACGACAGTCTAAACCTACCTTGGGTAAGTTAATTAAAAATGTTGGGATGGTGTCACGGGAAATTTTGTCAACATACAAAATTGGCCGATCAAATCGTCGTATGATACTACTTCCGACCGAGTGATTGAGAAGCCCTGATTACATTATTACTTCATTTTTCTAAACATACCAATCCTTACCCAATGGCTTCTCAATTTCTTCCCATTACCACATTTCTTGTAAATAGCAATTATTTTTACCTCATGTTTCGTAATCACGTTAATCTGGATGGAACATATGGGGTCTTTGCATTGAAAATGACCTTACGGGACTATGTAAATTTTATAAATAAAAATTAAAATTTCTAGCCATTCAGTAATCCGATTTAAATAAAGTTTTTTTTTTTTATTTTGTAAAGTTTAGGAAGTTTTACAAAATAAAAAAAAAGTTTATTTGAATTGGATTACTGGATGGCTAGAAATTTTAATTTTAATCATATAATCTGCATAGCCCCGTAAGGTCATTTTCAAGGCAAAGACCCCATACATAAAAGATCGCTTTATGTAGTGAGAAGGAAGAATATATGTAACACACATAGCATATAATAAATAAATTGCTCTCCCAATAATATAAAATTACCTTCTTTTTAATATCCTAATGTTCAAGGCTTAAAGCTAAATTGGTAACGAAGTTCATAAAGTCTCTCCCTAGCTGTGACAATGGCAATTTTGCTTATATATAACCACCTAAAACCTATCTAATCCTAATCTAAGATGACCTTAACCCTAAAGTTTTTCGGTAAAATATATATTATAAGAACTTCTTCGCTTTTGACGTTTCCCAAACATGACACATTTTCGACATGCGTTTGCAGTTGAAGAAATTTTAAGAAATATAAAATTTTGCAATATTCAAACTACAATAAATAATGTTGCTTTTTTTTTGATTTTGTGTGAGATGGCATAATTTCTTCGTCCAATGGAAGTGGTGAGGAAAATTATCTCTCTGTTATATCATATGCATTGGACAATTATTTAATTAAACTTTACTATAAACTTACTAGAATTGTTTATGCAAAATGAGAACAATCAGCCCATACAAAAATTATCCGAAATAGGTTACTTTATCGCAGATTAGTCAAACTATTAATTTGTATGCAATAAATTTAAATGGTCTATAAGATATATAGATTTTACGCATGAAGCAGGAAATCTATCAAGCCATGAGATAATGAATGCATAAGCGTAACACATTTACGGCCGTTTTCAAAAAGATGTAGATCATCATGAAGCAAAACTAGTTCTGTCTAAATATACAAAGCATATCATGTCTTAAGTAAGAAACGCTAATACAAAAATGTTTCATGAATTACACAAATCGACGAAAATTAAAGGTTTAAAATTTCACAAAAAACTTAGTCGAAGTACAATACATTTCCTAAGATAAAGCACACGAGAAACGAACTTTTTATAAAATGCCATGATCTTGAACATGTGCCATTATTTTGTTTACTTTTATTGCATTCCTGTTAGGTTTGCAAGTTCATAGTCCAAAAAGTGATTCACCAAATGCCCCTGAATGAGTGATTTCAGCACAATTAAACTTTGAAAGGCTATTACATTATTAGAGTAATGAATAAAACGAGGAAAACTGTTTTACATTAGGTAAATCACCCATTAACGGCACTTTAAAAAGGGTATATGCATGCCGATCAATTTTATTGTTACCCAGCGATCTGCTGATCAGCGTGACAAATTTAAACCCTTTTATATCGTTGATAATAACGAAAGGTTTCACAACAATTATTTTGGATATATATATATTGGAGTTAAAGTACGCACTAAAATTTATAATCATTTTTCAATATGATATCATTACCAAATGAATGCTACTATAAAATATTTAATAATCTCCGGCCTAAATTTAAAAACTTATTTTCATGTGCTCTTGTAAATCGCCATTGGTGCAGAATAGTTATACCAATATTGTGGAACGATACAGAAAATCAATTTAATGATATAAGACTTATAATATTATTCCTTTTGACGTTAAATGCCGAAGAACAATCTCTATTAATTCCCTTTAAAATTACTCTTCCAAATAACCCAAAACCGTTATTTGAATATACAAGTTACGTCACATCTATTGGCAATGATTTGTATAGTGGAATTAAAAGATGGCTTCATGTTAATGAATACAAAACAGGGTACGAGCTGGAGAATGCTATTCAATGTTCTTTGATTGCAATGTTCATGCGAACTAGTAAGAATCTTAAATATTTAAGTATTAATGAAATTATTTGTAATCAAATAATATCTGAAAGTCTTCTTGAGAACACTACTATCATCTCTTTGGGATTACATAATGTCCGTGTCGATTTTAAATCAAAGACAATAGACGCATTAACGAAAATCCTTTATAAAAATTCTACATTGAGTTCTATAGACCTTTATAATAATCAAATTGGTATTGAAGATGGGAAGGTATTAGCAAAGTTACTTTGCAAGAATACAACGTTGACTTTTTTGAACATTAAAGATAATAACATTGGACCAGAAGGAGGAAAAGCATTAGCGTCCGCAATTTGCAATAATACTACTCTGACTTCTTTGAATCTTGATTCTAATAGGCTTGGATCAGAAGGAGGAAAAGCAATAGCAGATGCACTTTGTAAGAACACAACGTTGACTTCTTTGGATCTTAGTCATAATAGTCTTGGACCAGAAGTAGGAAAAGCTTTAGCAGGCGCACTTTACGAGAATACCACACTGACTTTTTTAAATCTTAATGATAATAACCTTGGACCAGATGTAGGAAAAGCATTAGCGAATGTACTTTGCAAGAATAATACCTTAACTTCTTTGAATCTTGGAGATAATGATCTTGGATCAGAGGGAGTAAAGTCATTAGCAGATGCACTTTGCAAGAACACAACATTGACTTCTTTGTATCTTTGGAACAATGAACTTGGATTAGAAGGAGAAAAAGCATTAGCGGATGCGCTTTGTAAAAATATCTCGCTGACTACTTTATATATTAATGTTAATAATATTGGACCGGTAGGAGGAGAAATATTAGCAGATGCACTTTGCAAGAATACCACGCTGACTTATTTGAATCTTAATGAAAATAATCTTGGACCAAAAGGAGGTGAAGTATTAGCAGATGCACTTTGCAAGAATACTACGTTGACTTCTTTAGATCTTAGTTGGAATGATCTTGAATTAGAAGGAGCAAAAGCATTGGCCAATGTACTTTGCAAGAACAATACTCTGAAAGAATTGGTCCTTCAAAGCAATAATTTTGGATCAGATGGAGGAAAACTATTGTCAGATGCACTTTGCGAAAATACCTCACTGACTTCTTTAGATCTTGGTTTGAATAATCTCGGTTTAGAAGGTGCAAAAGCATTGGCAAATGCACTTAGCAAGAACAATACTCTGAAAGAATTGAACCTACAAAACAATAATCTTAAATGCGATGGAGGAAAAGCATTATCAGATGCACTTTGCAAAAATACTACATTGACTTCTTTGAACATTCGAGGCAATAATATTAATGTGATTATAAAGTCAAACAATCAAGATATCATAATATTTCAATAAATTCTAATTAACTAGAATGTGCAACTCCTATTTCTACCATTGCCTTAATTTTAATTTATCATATTGATAATTATTAGTCACATTAATGGCATCGACGAAATAGGTTGAAATCGGCGCTCCTTTAAACTATTTATTTATTAAAATTAGGTATAATAAATTAGAATATTTAAAATAAGAATAGTTATAACTAATATGGGATGTTCAACACCGGTGTGCTATATCTATTAAGTAATAAAGGTCGGGATACTAAGTAAGACGCTTAGAACTTATGCAAACTAAAATTTAACTTTAAATTATAAATAGTATTGTAAATAGAGGTGGATAACATTTTCTTAAAAGGGAACTATAATTTATATATTAACATAACTTACTAAAAAATTATGAGCATAGCGTTTTGATTACATTAAATGAAGATAATAATAAAATATTTAAACCTGAATAAATATAAATTTAAAAATTAACAAAATTAACACACAATATAAATTTATTAAATATATATATTGTATTAATATTGCAATTATCTGAAGAATTAATTTAGAAATCACAGAAGTGAATTTTATCGTTATTATAAGATTGTATAAATTTTTATCTTGAAATTATAAAGCTGAAATTAAGCTTTAAGAAATATCATACCTACCTCATGAATATTAAAATTGTCCTTATCTGAAATTATCAAAAATTTAGAATATTAGAAATAAACCGATAAGTTATAATATAAGCACGAATCCTATAAGTATTTTATTATTTTACACTGTAGCTAGCTATCGTGTGATTTTTAAAAAATTAATATTAATTTTTATTTAAGTTTTATTTTAGGTGTACTTGGTTAAAGATGCCTGAAGAATGACGAATGATTCGTCATTGACGAATGACGAAACCATTTCGTTAGGTGACTTCTAGTTGACGAATTGACGATTGACGAAGCCCCTGACGATTGACGAAACCTATGACGAATTGACGAAACCTATGACGAATTGACAAACCTATGACGAATTGACGAAACATATGACGAAACCTGATGAGTTATATTCATACAAGATAGAGTTAATTACCGGTTTATAAAAATTAAGAAGTGTTTCAATAACCCTCACCAACAAAAGAATATAACCTAATTAACCTTTTAGGCAATTCCATAGGAAAATCGCACGATAAGAGCCAAAAAAACGAGGTTTTAACAGAACAGGCGATAATGCATAATTAATAGCAGCAATAGAGAATCAATATAGGTTGGATAACAATATACATATTAAGATATCCATTACATTCTCGTTATCCATCGTGATTTTACTTATTTACGAATAACAAATCAAAAAAGGAAATCAAATTTTGTAAATAAACAAAGCGCGTAAAGATAGAAATTTAGGGTTAGGGTGTTAGTGATGGAGACTACAACGATAGATTGGTGCTCATTATATGTAAAATATCGTTCTTGTCATTTTTAATTATGCACCAAGGTCGATTTAAACATTTGTTTTCAAGTATTTTCGTTTCTCCTCCTTCTTCGCACGTGTTCGGAACAGGGACTGTCAAAAATTTGGATCCAAATTTTGGCCTCTGATTTTAAAATTTCCAAATTTTGGTATTTATCCCAAATTTTTTCAAATTTTGGCCACCAAATATCCAAATCAAATGATATCCAAATTTTGGTCGATTTTAGAATTCATGTGATCTGGAACCTACGTTCAGCCAATCAGAGAATGTGTAACTTCAATGATAGTTCAACGGTTTATTTTTTGAACGTACACGGTTGAGAATTATTTGTTGTTAAAATTTATTATAAAGTGTGTTCTTACAAAAACGGACTTTTAAACATACTTCAGAATCCATAATAAAGTGCATAGAATATTTTAATATCTACATGTTTGATTACTAACCGAAAGTATGTTAAAAGGCCGTTTTCCTGAAAATTTGCTTCCGAATTTACCCTTATCCATTATTTATTCGCCAATCGTTCAGTGACCAAGCCAATCCTTCACTACCCGAGAATACCCGAACGTTTCAACAACTAGTGATAGTGCTTTCTTTTAAGGCTGTTTATCTCATATAAAGACCAAAAAATTGAATGTTTCGTCACTCAATGGCAAAGGTTTGTGTAACAATTATCAAAAAAAACCTGAAAATTAAAGTTATGTTGTTGAACACACAAATAATAAAAAGATGAGCCCTACTAAAAAACTACTGCCTATAGCCGTGCACATGAATTTTCAATTATGAGAACAAGACCTTTATTTTTTCACATATAATTTCCAAAATCCACAAAAAAAAATCGTGAAGCATATCTAAAATCAAACCAAACCCGACAACTATGTCTGATAGGCAAAATTAGAGTGAAGATTCATTAAAAATGTATATGTTAATCAATGAAATAATAAAGTTTAATATCCAAATTTTTCCAAATTTTTATTTTTTTT
>QKWP01000363.1:137789-332615 GCA_003550325.1 Gigaspora rosea | reverse complement strand
GATTTTTGATAATAAGCGAATGACTTATTTTCATCCTTTTCAACTCCAATTCCTTTTTCATAACAATATCCAACACTATTTGTTCCATCTGCGTTCCCCATTTCTGCAGTTAGTTTGTATTGGAATAATCATGAATTACTATAAAAATTCTATTGCAAAACTTATTTACTATTCCAGTGAAACACAGTATGCAGTTAAAGTCTTTCGTTGTTAAAAATTATGTTATAGAACTCGTTTACTAATGTAAAATACAGTGGTTAAGGTTGAGATGGTTTGCATTGGAATTTTGTTATTTCTATCGCAAAAAATCCCAGTGGCACATTGTAGTGGGTTGAATTAGGTTGTAAAATTCTGTTTTTACCGATTATTGTAAAAATCATGTTACAACCCTTATTACAGAATGTGGATGAAGAAAAGTAATGTGGCAGTGCTAAACTATATATTTAGAAATGATCAGTCAGGAACGATCCGGTCGAGCCCAGAAGCACAGCCATTGATCCCAATCGGGCAAGCAGATAGGCTGATCCCACATGGATTGCCACATGAAAATAAATAAGTACAATAACTAACAATTTTAATTAGTTGCCTATTTGGGTCATTGACAATCATTAATAAATTGCCATTGTAGGGTTAACACAAGAAGTGCGGCACGAATGTACGCATTCCGCAAGAACCAAGTTTCGCACCAGAACCTTCCCAACCCGATAGAATCCTGCCGTAAATTGATTAATTTCGACTCGTGATCTTCCTGTGTAAAGTTTATCACGTATGATGATAGTCAAACGACAAAATAATGCAACCACGAACAAATTCATTCAAATCCTTCGTTACAGCTTCTCGCTATTTCTTTGCAGATCAGTGATTATCAATTCATCTAACCATTAAAAAATCCGACGAAAACAAAAAAAAAATAGAGAATAACACACAATGCTACAAATAAATATTGGATGAAAATGTTCATAAAAACCTAAAAATATATATTTCGATACGTACCGATCACTTTTTAACGATTCGAAGAAATTTTTTTTTTTTTTTTTCTTGCTTAAGACTTAGTACTAGATCTAGTATAAAAAACGTAAAAAAGCAAATTTCCTTTTTTGAATATTGCGAGGAAATTATTTTGATGATCATATGCACAAGAATATCACAAATTACCGTAAGCAGCAGAACCACCAACCGTTTATAGCAAAGGCTAATTACACCACATTACACAGCTTAACTATTTTTGGGAAAATGGATCGAGCAAAATTAAATATTGTTAATAATGTGACAATAATTTGATTATTATTCTTAAAGCTCTTTAAAAGATTTTGTATTTACTCTTTTATTACTGAAAATTGAAAAACTCAGCAATCAAAACTCAAGACTAGTTTCAAATATAAATAGGAAAGTACAGTATATAAAAAAATTATATTTAGAAAAAAAAATTTTAATTATGCATTCGTCAAAATGGCGAAACCCAAATTAATAAATAATACTGTACTTCTCACTAAGATGGACAGGTGGATATGAATCTATCGATAATGGATTTGGAGCTGAATTTGGAATTTATAATCGTAGAATAGATTACGATTAGATAAAAGAATAGATAACGGTATGTAATAGAGCATTTAGAATAATAGAGTAATTTGCTCTACGATAAATGGTTTACAATTACTGGATAATTATTCAAGATAATTTATATTACCTATCAATATTAAGAGTTTTGGCTGTATATAATTAAATCAGATAACGTATGATTAATAGAAAATTGCCAATTAATGATTAGTTCCTGAAAATTGGGTCGAATAATTGCGAAAAAAATCTGAAGGATATAAATAGCACTACAACTCGAAGATAGTTCATTTCCAAAGTGCTCACAAAAAAAAGTTTTTGATGAGATAGAATATCTGCTAGATAGCTTTGTGTTTCTTCAAACTTGCGCTATTAATATTTATAATCAAAAAGATAAAAATTAAATAAAATCCAGAAGTATAATTGTAAAGCAAAAATTAATAAAACACTCTATCTGGAAAGCACCTTGTACTTTAACAGCAATAAATAGACACCTTTTCATCTTCAGGAGTTTATAATCTTCTGGAAGCTTTGGATATCCTATGACACTAAGATGAATGTCACCGTTAATAATCAATGATATCCCTACTGCGAATAATTTTTGTATATTAAAAAAAATGCGAAATTTAATAATAGCACTAACCTCAATTGAGCCACCAGAGTTAGTTCCCAACAATAATGTCTAATAGTCATTATTTAAATAAATTAAAATGAAGATAATCGCATAAAACAGATTATTATGCAATACTAAAATTGTATCAACAACCTGGATGGTATTAGCCAATTTTAAACTTTTATCTTTAATTCTTTTATTTCTTCACTATCCTCTAGCAATTTTTTTAATCCTCTTCTCTAACAATTGAATTATTTGGAATAGTGTTTATCACAGCTTGTGCGCTAAAATCAACAACTTTATAACATAAAATGAAAAAATTATAATTACTGAAAGGATATATTTTAAATATAAGCATAGCATAAATTTAAGGAAATTTATCTTCTTTAATAACAGTATCTTTCATCATCTTTAATGACAGTATCCTTCATTATAAGTTTATTAAAAACTTTGTACCAAATTTTACTAGCACACAAAATTGCATCAATCGCAATAGCTTGTTTAGTGGCAAAAGCCTATAGTGTAAAAAAATTAAATTGCATAGCAATATCTAATAAAAATGCTGCAGAGGATTTTAAATTACAACATACCGTATATAGTGTAATTAAGAATATGAAATTTTAATAGAGAATCTTATAAAATAAAAAAAGTACTTATTAAAATTCTTGAATACACAATTAAAGCATTTAATCGTGCATATTATTCATTTTAAAGTACTATATACACATCTAAAATCTGTAATCCGAATTCCTAGTACAAGACAATATCTTATTTTATATTTTGCAAAATGAAAAGGGCCCAGAACAAATAAACATATTGATAATCTGATTTATTTTCATCATTGAAATAAGATGATGTTACTGTCATGTTTACTGTAAATAATTATAGAAATTATTCAATTTTCATTATGTAGCCTTAGATTCGTAAAATTTCAATTATAGTTGTTAGATAAAACTAAAGCTCCAAAAAGACTCAAAAAACCAAAACTCTATTGCTTCTGCTTAAAAAAAATCTGATTACTAAAAATTTATGTTTTGGTAAAACTAACCTATTAATAAAACAAAGCCTATAATTTTTACATTTAAACAAAAAAACCTCACAATAAATTATTATTGAGGCTTTTTATTTGTACGTAATGCTTGAGATTTATATTTAGTTTTAAAAAAGCCAATTGCAGAAGTCATTAATATCTATCAAATTTTTAAATAAATAAATATAAATATAGACATATTGTGATAAATTAGAAAATTATATATTCAAAAATTTTTCAATAAAAAATAAAATTACCCGAATTTACGAAAATTCATGTAAAAAAAAGATGTTTCTAATTGCGGAAGCAAATTAAGTTCTTGTAATAGTAAAGATTTAACCTTTCTTTTACTGATTTCAATGGTTAAGATATTTAAAATTATATTTTTTAGAATAGCATGGGATTTACACTTGTAGGATTTATTTATTTATTTTTCATAGTAATCATTTAATATGAAAATTTGTAATAAAAAAATATTTAGTTTCAATTAATTTATATGAAGTTTTGGAGAATGTTTTTGCTTTAATATTTTTTTATAATAAAATTAGTGGATCTATGTCAATATTGACAGACTTCCACGATAAGTATATGTACGACATTGACTTTTTGGTCATAAATATACGAACTTTTCTATCGTTATGACGTAATGAATACTGTTATAAAATTTAAAAATTTCAAATTTTATAATAGTTTGATTTAACAAGTACTATAGGCTCTTAATAAACCTAACAATTTTCTATAGCGAATTGTTTTTTATGTTAATGAAATCAACATTAAATATTATGAAATGACTAAGTAAATTACTAGATCTTTTTTAATGAACTTTAATTAGCTTGAAGTTTTTGAAGACAATTTGAGGATTTTTGTGAATTTTTTTTTTTTTTTATATATACGCAAAGTATAATATTAATTAAGGATTTTTAGTGAACTTGAATTACGATAAGCTTGTTAGTTGCGTTAAAAATCGACCCAAGGTATTCTTAATCGGTGAAAATTAAAGAATGATTTAGATCGATTAATTATGACATATCAATAGATCATATTCTACTAACGCCAAAGATCCGCTCTTAGATTTTCTACATCTCTACAATTTCTGTTAGTTTATAAAAAAATTCTAGCCTCGATTTAACAACCCGGTCGCGAAAAATTATAATTTTGTGATCTGAGCGTAGTGATGGAAAAATTATGGAAAGGTTATAGACCAGGTTTTGCGTGAAACTATGTTCCTTCGGATCTAATAGCAATCGCTTTTCTAAATGATAATAATATTATTCAGAATTTACAAGTCTTTAATCTGATCATTTTTAACCAAATAAATTTTCTAGTGATCAAGATAACAAACGCCTTATGTAAAACTTTCTCAACGCAAATTCTTTCTTTTGATAATTATCTAATTAATTCCTGACGATGTCATTTGCCCATGTTTGAGGTTATACATGAAAAATTATCCGTTTGTCAATTTGACATAAATTCAAACTATAAAGTAATAGAGCAATACAATCTATAATAATTCGCATGCACCGATACGGATTGAACTTCATTTTACTTATTTGCGCGGGTAGTACAAATCCCGATTTTGTAAATAAACTAAGTGCGTGAGATAGAAATTTAGGATTAGGGCCTTAACGTTAGAGTCTATAGGGTTAAAATGATGCTTACCATATGTAAAATTTCATTCCCGTCATTTTTAATTAGTACACAAAGATCGATTTAAACATTGGTTTTTGCACATTTTCGTTATTTTCTTCTTTTACCATGTTTGGATTCTTCGTCGTCTGGCTAATCAAAATTTGCACTCTCCGATTGACTATTTCCTCTCCATGAGTTTGTATTACCCGCGCAAATGAAGTGGATGCATTGAACTTCACACAAAATCATATGATCATACACATTACACAAAAAATGCAGATTAGGGTGTCACAATGGGGGTTTCACTCGGACTAATTAATCAAAACTATGACCAAATTTTATCAATGAATAAATTAATCGAATATAATTTACTTAATTATAAAGAAAGTCAAACTTTTAAAATTATCAATAAATATTGTACTTATTTTTCCGATTTTTTTCAATCTGAAAAGCATTGCACGCATGATACAGTTTGAATGAACCGGTCAGATGTACCGGAGACAAGCAATTATTAACTTGCGAATGCAGTTATGATTCAAACTGAAACAGATAAACTCCCGGAATTAGCAAACTAAATTACGCCGGGAATTACCGTAAGCAGTTGCATTTGAGATGCACCATCAGCCGGTGGTTTCCCGTCTGCATAATGCAAGCCGGCCGTTAGTGTGAAATCGTAAATAATCGAACTTAGGAATAATTATGAAATTACTATGACATGATTATTATGAAAATGTCAGGGAGGGAGGGACCCGGGTTGCGAAATGGCCTACTTCTCGCGGCGGAAATGGCGGTTCTTGGCGCAGGAGTCGTTGTTAATTCCTTTTATTTTGTGGTTACCTGTTCTAATCCTGACCGAGGGTTGCGGCAGTTACTGTTTACGGAAAGTGATTTCACATCATACTTACCTGCATTTGGATTTTCATCCGACTCTCGTGCCTCGGCGCCGACTTTCATATGTTTCCCTCTGCGGCGCTTAACTCGTGATCGCCCGAGCCCCCGAAGCGCTTACCCTGTTTAGTCGTCTTTTCAATCTGTTGACTATGCATACGCCTGTGTGCACGTCCACTTGAATGTCAAAAGTAGCAATGTTTTCCGTTAAAATGTTTAAAATTCCTTTCATCTTATTTAACGAATTTCAAGTATTCTATAAGACGAATGTTCAGTGGCCTCATATATTAATAGAAAAAATAAAACCGTAGCTTTATTCTCAGACTTTATATAAATTACTAGTGAAATTTCCTGTTAATTTAACGTCTGGATAATAAGTTGATACATTTTAAGCTAAAATATCTATTTAATATGAATTTAATAATATCCGATAGATTTAAGAATAGATTATAACTTCTGTTGATTGGCTCCACCTGATTTTTGTGATGCTGTTGTAAGGTATATAATTAATTAGTAATAATATCACAAAAAATATTTCAATTGATAAATCATTCCATGTACACCTCAATAGTATAAGATATAACAATAACATGAATTTATTAATATTTTATTTTAGTAAAAAATCAGGATACTAAAGTGTTTGAAGAGAGTTAGTTAGGCGGTTTAGAGATAAAATTTCATTTAACGATCCCTCTTAGGGAATATTAAACAAGCAATAAACAACGCTGAATCACGTGACAAAGCCAACCAAATTATAGAAAATTTGGAAACTTGACAAGTAAGCGGAAATATAAATCTATTTTTTAAGTTATTAATAAAAAAAAATAATAGAAAGAAACCATTGTTTACACAAACAGGCCTAACCTTAGTCT
Organism: Gigaspora rosea; assembly: GCA_003550325.1. Lineage (NCBI taxonomy): Eukaryota > Fungi > Glomeromycota > Glomeromycetes > Diversisporales > Gigasporaceae > Gigaspora > Gigaspora rosea. The sequence goes on along the minus strand of QKWP01000363.1, from coordinate 326,029 downwards.
AATCATAACATAAAGTGCTCTTTAATTCAACATAAAATATGAGTTGACTAGATGTTCTCCGAATATAAAAATAATTAGGTATAATTAAGTTTATGAATAGATTTTATTTTAAATAAAAGTTATTATATTTAAACTTCATGTAACAGTGTATGCCAGATTTAATTTTATCACAATATACAGGTACACTTGTAAAACGTGAAATTATAGTCATGCGCCTCTAAAGAAAATTTTGTGTCGGAATGTTAAAATGCTCCCGTTAGTTGATTTTGAATTTAAATTTTAGCTTTTTCAAGTTGAATTCAAGTTGGCTTCAAATCAAAAATTTTAAATATAAGTGCATAATACGTATACACATACACTATATATTAGAAGAAATGTGCTTAACTATTTAATATGTTGTCATATGACTTTAAGTAAATTGAATTCGAAAAGGTTGAATTTTGAGTCTACTTCAAGTCAATTAAGTTTTAATACTTTTGATCGTATATAAAATACACTTATCACTACAGAAGATACAGTTGGGAAGAGTTAGGCCACGCAAAGTTGATTTTTCGTTTTGCATTACCCGCCGTCCCATTTTTTCAATTTTTTCAAATTTTTTTTTTTTCTTTTTTTTTTTTTTAGATCCCAATTGTGCCAATTGTTCGATTTTTGACATCTATTTTTTCTCACAACGTTAATAATTGGATAAATTCTAAGTGTGGCAAAAAATTTATTCCAATAATTATTTTCATCCGGTGTCACCCGATGGAGACCTTAATTTCCCGTAATCGTCCGATAGGACTGACAGGAAAAATATGACTGCCGGATAAATTAACCTTGTATAACCCTAAATGTGAACATTATCTGTTATTCTATTTGCAATAAATTTTAAAAAAAAAAAAAAATCCGCCCGTCCGTCCCAAATTTTGAAATCCATGTAATGCAAAACGAAAAATCAACTTTGCGTGGCCTTAACTATAAATCTTGGCAATAATTTGTATGAGAAAATATTTTGATTCAGAATTAACTTGATTAATATGACTCAGCTTATTAAACACAAAATACTATGTTTTAAATCAAAATACAAGTACTAAATCGAATGTAAGCCGAAACTACTAAATATTAAAATTTCTGGGGTTATGCGATATCAACTATTGCATATTTATATAACTGGCATATATATTGGGCTTTTAACAAATTCGAACAATGGATCGGATGTTTTCATTAAATAATGTGTCGAATATTTCATTGAATAGTCTTGATAAGTATTATATTTCCGTTATAAATAACTAACTTAGCATACTGATCTTGAAATTATGTATAATTAAGGTCAGAGATTTTTTTCCACAGTTGCATTGATATTAAAAGGAAAAAGTGCTTTAAATGAGTAGTTGTCATTTAATAATTATAATGTAAAATCAAAATAAATAATCTAATATAGTTTATAAACCTCTAATACAAAGCATGCTAGCTATAAAATTATATAATTTAAATTTCGAAATTTCTAGCCCATGATAGAAGAAATCCCTAAATTCCCAGTGAATTACCTCAACTCAGCCAAGTTGAAGTAATGCTTATTGAACAGATTCTTCCTATACTTACTGTTTACAAGCTTCAAGACAGGTAACTTGGGTATCGAGGAAATCCAATTAACTTTTTACAGGATATTCAAGAGTTATTACAAACTTCCTAGAAACCCTTCAACGATAGATACAGTACAAAGCTGGAAAAGAAATTACTTCATTTTAAGATTTTAAAGCTGAATAGTCAAATATTTTAATCTGGTTAAGATATCTCAAAAATACTGACCCCGTTTTATTCCAATATTAAATCGACAGGAATATATTGCAAACCTTTCCGGAAGATAGCTCTATATTTGACGATTTGTACTACTACAACTGATATTAACCAAAGAGCAAAGATTCCTTTCTTTATAATTTAGAATTCTATATTAATGTTTGCTCACATACGTATTATGGTAAAATAAACCTATAGAAAATGATTATTCTAAAATTGTCAAGAATTGTTCGGAATGGAATCTGTTTTTCGAGCAGGGTTTATTTCTGTACCATTTTCATTACGAAGTTTGTACAGGAGATTAAAAATTATCGTATAAAAAACGTTTAAAAAACGTATAAAAGCATATATATTCAATAAAAATCCTTTAAATGTTTGGAATGGAGTCATTTTTTCGAGCAAAAATCTGATATTTCCGAATTTTCTGAACAATTACAAGGGATTTTTTTATATGGAAACTTATATAATAAATACTGTTTAAAATTAACACATTTTTATTATTCATATATACGTATTGTTATAAATTTATTTCAAAATTTAAGTGTTTAACAAATAAGGCTCCAGCCTTATGAAATGGCGTTGCCGTTTTAAAAGTAAATATATAGTAATATTATTGATTTATTAAATATCATCTGGAACTTCTATAATATCTGCGGTTTTACTAATTTTCAGTTTTGATAGTGTTTTACTAATTTCAGTTATATTATAAGGTTTACTTGTATATACGTTTTTCAAATTTTCTTTAATCGTTGACAATTTTTTATTAATCTCATCACTTTCTAAAAATTGACTTTTGATTTCATCTTCGATTTCACTTTTAATCATATTTAACCATTCATTCAGTTTAGCAATTATTTCTCTAGTTGTTGGACGTTTTTCTGGATTCGAATCCATGCATTGGTTTGCAAATTCAATATAACAATCAGGAGTTCCTGGTCCAAACTTTGGCCGCAATCCTTTACAAATTTTTATTACGAGGTCGAAATCAAATTTATAATCATTAAAAGGTCTTTGACCAGCTGTTATTTCTACCATGATTATTCCGAATGAATAAATATCTGAAGCTTGAGTATATGGTTTTTTTTGAAAGAGCTCCGGTGCAATATAAGGTAAAACTCCATGTATATGTTCTTCATGTTCCTTTTCATCAAGCGGTTTTGATAAACCTAGATCGGTAATATATGCTTCATAACCTTCTTTCAGCAGGATATTTCCAGGATGAATATCTCGATGTAAATATTTTTTAGAATGAATACGATCAAGATTGGATATGATATCACGGAGTATCTTTAATTTGAGTTTCCATTCAAATTTAATGATATCAGTAAGGTTTTTACTCAATGAACCGTATTTTGCATAACTAAGCACTAAAATGTAATCATTTGTTTTTTCATCTCTTGATATTCCTAAATATTGATTTAAACTATGGCAAGCTTTCAACTAAAAAAAAAAATAAGATAATATATGTAACCAAATATAATTTATAAAAATAAAAATAAAGTTAAAAACATTAATATAATACCTCTTTTATAAACGGTTCTCTATTTTTATTGGAATCTTTTACAAGCTTAATTGCCACTTCTTCAAATGATCCAGAGTTATTTAAATATTTTGTTTTGAAGACTGTAGAAAAGCCTCCTTTACCTATTTCTTCAACATTTTCAAATTTTTCAAATGGTATAAAATGAAAAAATTTTTTTCTGCTAGTGGTAAATTGTTCAGTAATAGCTGATTTTAAATACCATTCAAAAGCAATATCTAAATTCTTTTCAACAACGATTCCGTTTTGATAAAATTCGCCAACACTGCACATTCCGCTAGCGTATCCCATCTCTGCTGATTTTTTATAATACTCGAACGCTTTACATTCATCTTTTATAACTCCATCTCCATAATGATAAGAATACCCTACATTGTACATCCCCGTATCAAGCCCCATATCAGCAGATTTTTTATAATATTCGAATGCTTTATATTTATCTTCTTTAACTCCAATTCCATTATCATAGCAATCACCGACATCACTTGTTCCAAGAACATCACCCATGTCAGCAGATTTTTTATAATATTTGAACGCCTTATTTTCATTCTTTTTGACTCCTTCTCCATACTGATAACAAATTCCAACTTGTCTTATTCCTTTAATATCTCCCATCTCTGCAGATTTTAGAGAATATTCAAAAGCTTTCTTCTCGTCCTCTTCTACTCCAATTCCTAGATAATAACATTGACCGAGTGCAAATATATCTCCCATTTTTGCTGCATTTTGATAATACATGTGTGCTTTACGAATATTCGTTTCAACACCAATTCCAAATAGATAACAGTATCCAACATTACACGTTCCAGAAACGTCACCCATCTCTGCGGATTTTTTATAATAGACAAATGCTTTACATAAATCCCTTTCAACTCCGTTTCCATAATAATAACAATTTCCAACATTACAAGTTCCAGCAGCGTTCCCGATCTCGTCATCTTTAAGATATAATTCAAACGTCTTACAGTCATCCTTCCTTATGTCAATAGCCTTTAGAAATTTATGAGTAAGCTTATTAATTCCTGACGATGTCAATTGGTCCATGTTGAAGGTTTAAGTATTAAAAATTATCCGTTTGTCAATTTGTCAATTTTCTTTTAAAAGAATTTAAAGTTCAAACTATAAATTTTTTTTAAGTAATAGAGTAATACAATGTATAACAATTTGCATACCGATACGGATACAGTATGAACTTTAAATAAAATCATATGATCATGCAGATCACAAAAATTGGACACAGTAGATTAAGTGGGGTTTCGATTTTATTATGATCAAATTTTTATTAACGAATTTAAATAATTAATCGATATAATTTTCTTTACTTAACTATAAAGAAAAGTGCAAAATTTTAAAGTTGTCACATAAATAGTGCACTTATTTTTCCATTTTTTTTTTTAATTGAAAATTTTTTTGTCAGAACTGCTCTAAGTTCCGATTTATATATTTAAATAATTCTTTTCGTCTTTATTAATGAATTATCAAGTATTCTATGAGTGCTCAGAGCCAGCATATTAATAAAAAAATATATATAAATATTGCTTTATTCTCTGAATTTATATAAATAACTTGAGATAATTTACCACCTAGATAATAAGTGATACATTTTAAAAAATATCGATTGCGATAATTCCGACATTTAATTTCTCATGATTACGGGTAAAGTGAACAGGGAATCATAACGACATAGTTAACTGACATATTTATTACTAGTCCGTGTAACATCCCAATAGTAAATGGTGTAACAATAATATGAAATTTTTATTTAGTAAAAAAAAAAAAATTAAAATTAAAATTACTAAAATTAGAGATTTCAAACTAGAGAAACTCAGCAATCAACACTCAAGACTGGTTTAAATATAAATAAGAAGTACATTAACGACTCCCTTAAAATCACATGATAAAATTAATTGAAATTATTATAAATTTTACTTTACGTGCATACAGCATTATTCATTATAAAATACCACTTACATATCTAGAATTCCTAATCCGGATTCCTAGTGCTAGACAATATTATTTTGGATTGGAGCGGAGTGGAACGGAGTGTAAGACCTTTCCATGGTGTGGTGATGTCCGGCTCCCGTCCCTGTAATGATGATAATACTGATTTTGTCGGGGACACTTAAAGAACACTGAACTCAGTGATTATTGCGAATTATGTTACCCTCGAAATAATCACATCCAATTTTGTTTGGCCAGAAAAAAGATAAAAAAATCAGGTGATGTGTTTCAATCTCATAGCACATGATATGTGCTAGTGTGTAACCGTTATGCATTTAATACAAAATCGAACCAAGAAAACTTTTTGTGCCTATCCGTTACTAACCCTAACCTATCCACCACTAACCCTAACCTTCCGTTACTAACCCAAACCCTAAGGAAATATGCATAATGGTTACATATAACACATATATCATGTGTTATGAGATTGATAAACGTCACCTGATTTTGTTTATGTTTATTTGGCCAATCAAAATTAACGTGTGATTAAATCGAGGGTAGACACAATTCGGAATAATCACAGAGTTCAGTGTTCTTGAAACTACCCATTTTGTCGTCCCTTAATTAATCAGAAGTCTAATCATTAATGTCTACGATAAATAAATTACATATATGATATATATGATGATTAAAGTAACTATATGATTAGTGATTTTAACTTTCACGTAAAATGCACGCATTAATTTAAATTTATAAAATATTCTATTTAAAATTAACATAAATTCTAGTACAATGTGCAAAAAATTTTATCCAAATTTAAGAGCCTAAGAAGTAAGGCTCCAGCCCTATGAAACGTCGCCGCTTTATTGCTAGTATATTTTGCCAAATGGGAAGGGCCCAAAACAAATAAATTATCTAAAGATCTGATTTATTTTCAAGAGAGCCACATAATTGAAAAAAAGATGATGTTTACTGGAAATCATTATAGAAATTGTTCGTTTCTCGCTTTTTGGCGTTAGATCTGTAGATATTGATACGTACAAATTCAGTGGCTTAGTTTAATTAGGTTGTTGCGAGTCTTAAAAATACATAAACAAGTAGTTGGCACCACACAAGTTATATAAAAATTATTATGAAAAAACTAAAAAAAAAAAGATAAAACAAAAATTATTTAATCAATAAAATTTTAAACAGTCTTTTAATAATTTTGATATTTTTAAATAATGCCATTATAAGCAAATAAAAATTGGATTAGCATTTTACGGTAGTTGTAACTAAAATAAAAACTATGATAGATAAGTTTAGTTATATAGAAAATTTATTGAAAATTTGGTTTTTACCAACTAATTGGGCTTGAATAATTAATAAGAATTTAAACAATAAGTTTACATTATTTCAGAGTACAAAAAATCTATTACTACAGTAATACTGTAATATAACTAATTTGATCTCATGATTTAAAACTTCCAACATAGCCGTACAAACATACAATTAAAGTTTAAATATTATTAAAGCTTTTTATTATCTTTGATAATTTTAATATCATGTGTACATGGACATGATATTAAGAATAACTACCATTAATCTTGTAATTTTTTTATCAATCTATCATAATTGCGTAATAAATAGCCTTTTCTTAAATCTATTTTTATACTTGGGAAAATGTAATACTAATATTATAAATCTTTATATTGTCGCGAAATAACGGCATGAGCATTATTTAGAATAATAGCCCGAATTAAACTTAATTTAGGCCGAAAATCGTAATTTCACCCCTGCGCGGCAATACGGTAATTTATATAATTAATATCTCCCGGATAATATCGTTATCAGGTAGAATGTAGGTGATATTTAGTGACCATTTGATTGACTTTGATCATGCCACTTCGCGGCATGATCGTAACCAACAAATGGTCACTAAATGATGCTGTCATATAACAACCTACATTCTCCTAATAACTAACTATTAAATATATTGTGTATGTAAACAAGTATGTGAGCACTAATATTTTACAATTCTTGGTTTTAAGTCAGCTTGGAGCCAACTTTGCAATTGGTAAACCACTTATTCTTTTATGCAATAAATTCACTTAGCGAACATGTTAATTAAGCTTATATTTTATTTAATGAAAAAAAATTTTTTAAAAAAAACAAAAAACTCAATAAATTTCTTTTTTTATACAGGCGTCCTATACAACATGACGAATCTCTCTATATTCAATAAAGTTAGTTCATTATATAAAGAGCTGTCTATAAATTACTTGTGACAATAAAAGAAACATTAAAGACTATTTAAAGAATCAAGAAATATTTCTTTACGAAAATATTAAATTTCCTAGAAAATATCTTGTTTTGATTAATGTTTTATATAATTTTATATTTTATTTCGTAATTATTAAGACAAGTTTGATATAATGCTAAATAAATTGTAGAATTAGTATATTTATTTTTGAAAATTAGATTAAACAAGTAACGTAATATAAAGTTGAATTTATAATATTGGGCGTCACGTTTTTGACTGTGCACAATCACTTTGTTATAATTCAAATAAATAATAAATAAAATAGTAAAATATATGATTTATTTTTTTATCAGATTACATTCATTCTTTTTCTGAGTCCATTTTGGATAACTATTAATTTGAAGTAAATGCGCCATAATTTTATTTCATTAATTCTGAATTACACTGACACATAAATTCTATTTTATTTCTGCTTATTTGAATTTATTGGTAAATTGTCAAAATATTTTAAATAGTTGTTAATTATAAAATTAAATAAAATTTTTGAATACAGTCGTCTTCTATATAATCTCACAGTTGGGCAAATAGTAAAATTTTTTAAAAAAAACTTGCTTATAAGGAGTTGTACTTATATGGAGGTTTTTTTCTTGTAAATTAAAAATGTGATTATATAAGATGTGATTGTATGGGAAGTGACTATATGGAGGGATGACTGTATTAAATTTAAAAATAACAATTATAAATTTAAATAAATTTTAAATATTGAATTTAAATAATGGAAATAGCATAATCATGTTTAACAAAATCATTTAATTATTATCATTGACTTGATCATTATTATTGACTTTGATCATTATTTACTTGATCATTATTATTGACTTGATCATTATTATTGACTTGATTGTTATTATTGACTTCAAGTTTAGGTTTTATACCTTTAACAAAACCTTCTTGATCTTCATTTGATAAGTCTTCTAATGAGAGATTTTTTGTTTCAGGTACACAAAAGTATGTGACAATTAAACCAGAAAACATAAAGATAGCAAAGATCACGAATAACCAATTCATGAAAGCATTTGAGCCGGGTGCACCTCCAATATCCTTCAATTTAAAAAATCCAACTTGTGAAATAATTGCACCTAATTTACCAGAGGCTGCACTTATTCCATGACCAGTTGAACGATAACGAGTTGGGAAAACTTCACCAGGCACAACGAAAGTAGTAACGTTGGGACCAAAATTAGAAAAGAGCTAAAGAATAAAAATAAAAATAATTAATAAAAATTTGCAATATTTAAAAAGATTTTCTTAAATATAAACTTACCTGAGATAATGTAAATATTAAGATAAAAAGCCAATTAATAGACATTAGTTGCCAATAAGCAACACCGAGGATAATGAATAGTATGGTGATAACAGCAAACCCCATAAGTTGAATTGGACGTCTACCCCAAATATCAATCAGGAATACAGTAATCCAATAACCAGGTACAGTACCCAACATTGCAATAATAATATTACCAACAGAAGCTTTATATAAAGTTTCATAAGGATCTTTACCATCACCAAGAAAACCAATACTTTGCAAGATAATGTTGTTATTAAGACCGATACCATAAAAAGCTATATCTAAAACGAACCATGAAAAAGCTGTGCCTAATAAAACCCTTCCATTTTTCCATTTACCAAAATGACTAAAGAAATCATGAAGACTGGGTTTTGGAGCATCAACTTTAACGATGACATCCTCTTCACGAGGTTGGTATTTGCCATACTTCATTGCAGTGGACATATCTGTAGTAGCTTTATTAATATTATGTTCAATATCCATAGTTTAACGTGGACTCTCAGGTATAGTAAGTCGATAATAAAGAGCGATGAAAGCAGGAACAGCACCAATACCGGTGACGATTCTCCATATGTAATCAATACTTGCATAATTAGTTGTGGAGATAGAAGAATGGAATGCTACTACGACTATAGTTGAAGTAATGGCAGCAGTTAAAATTCCAAATCCTTGCATAGCAAAGACAGCAGCAATCATAGCACCACGACGTTTCGTTGTAGCGAATTCACTAGCGATAACTTTTTTTTTAAAGATAGGACACATAAGATGATATTTTAAGATGACATGTTAAGATAACATATTATGATGTGATGACATAATAGAATGATATGAAAAAAAACCTACTTGCGGAAAGAGGATAATCACCACCAATTCCAATACCCAAGAGAATACGCCAGAATAACATAAGGCCTTGAGCGGAGATAACGCTAGCATTCGAAACAAAAGTTTTTGAATTGGGATCGTAGACATATGAGTTTGCCACAAGGCAGATAGCCAATGTAGAGATGAGGATAATCATCAACTCTATGCCGTACATCTATAATTAATTAAATTAATTAGGAGATAGAAAATAATAATCATAATAAAATAAATAAGTAAAACTAATACATAATACTGGGGGTTTTTTAGATAATAAATAGCATACCCTTTTACGACCCAAAAGATCAGCCAATATACCAAAACTGAATTGACCGATAAAAGTCCCAATTGGAGTGGCAACTTTTAAGCTCAAATCAACATCTGAAGGGAGAGAACTTTTTCCATAATACACATAACCTAACATGATTACCACAAGATTAATGGCAAAAATGTCATAAGAATCAGCAAAAAATCCGACACCTGCTACGATGCATGTCCTAATATGAAACCATCCAAATTTGGCATTGTCAATTTCTGCAAGAGCTTCACGACGTCTTCTATCATAATCATTATCAGACTTTTCTTCAATTTCTCTATTTTCTTCGGTCATTCTATTTTCTTCGGTCATTCTATTTTCTTCGGTCATTCTATTTTCTTCGGTCATGGTTATTAGCTATTTTTTTTATTATATTATTTTGAGAATAAAAACTAATATAATAATTTCACAAACTTTTTAAAAACAAATTTAATGGATCAAATCCTCTTATAAAATATCCGTTCAAGTAAATTTAGGTCTCTGTTTAGACATTCCATTTATGGTTTTGTACAAATTTATCTTTGATATTTTGAAAACAAACAATTTTTAATGTTATTTTATACTATTCTTTTCTACGTTAAAAACATTTTTTATATTTTATAATAATTACTTCAATAATACGTAATGTTTACAGTATTCTATTCCCGAAATGACAAAGAATGAAAATCCATTTTTTTTTAAATACTATTTATATATATGTGTATATTTATGCATGTGATTTTATTTTTTTCACTAATACATTACATGAAATTGCATCACACCGGATCAGTGGTCCAATCAGCAAAATCTATGCGTTCAGGACACACCGGGCACTTAGACGATCGGAACATCCGGCATGCAACTTTAATAATTACTAATACAAAATTGGAATTTTTTCTTTACGAATTTATTATTTACCTAACATAACCTAAACCATAAAAATCCGATCAATCAAATTTCATAAAGTGACCATCCGTGTGAACATTATAATTTTATAGGTATAAAATAGCGCACCTTGATCTAGCTACAAATAGTAATCAACAATTTAGTATAACGATAAGATTTGATCATAGTAATCAAATTTGGTTAGAGTGCTCCAAAATTGGTTAAATATGTCACGATTTCTACTCATATTTATAAGGTTAACCAATCAGATCTCATAAAGCACTTAAATTGACATTAATAAATGTAAATAATAAATAAAGGAAGAAAGCTAAATACAATATTAAATTTTTACTTAACGGAAAATTTTTTAAACGGTCAATTGTGTTTATCATTGTATTGGATAAATTTAAATAAATAACGCAACTTGATAAACTTTATTACGTAATTTAAAATTTTTTTTAGGAATCTGTTATTTTGGTACCCCGTCTATTATTTGTCTAACACCAAACGCATGGGGCATCGTTTATATTTTTCCTATTTTTATCAGTAAAAAATATTAAATGACATGTCAATTTATAACCATTTTTTTGTAACAAACAACTTTTGTTTTGGCAAAGTTTGCAATTAATCGAACATTAAAAGAAGTCTTTATCTTATATTAAAAGTTTTCATAAAAAAATAAAAATATGAGGAAGTTCGAATAAATTTTAGATACTTAGCCTTTATTCATATGACAACAAATTCAACTATTCCATTACTTGTTACGACAAATCCAATATTGATAAAGACCTAAAACTATGGACGTTTTTCTGTACTTAACTGACTTTATGATTATAATTGGTTTATTAATTGTTGATGAAATTTATTAGATAAATAGAAGAAAAATAAGAAATGCTCAAGTATCAATTACAATCATTATTTTAATTAATTATATTAAATGAATATCGTTATTATCACTAGTTAATCAAAGATGATGTTTAAGAAAACTTAAATTACGTCATTATTCGCATATTCAAGTTGTCAAAAAAATATTATTAAAGTTGAGAACTGTTTTGTGATCACTAGCTAATCACACCCTATATATAATGACAGATATTAGTCTTAATTTAATTTGAATTTGCAAATTTCCCAAGCATCTCTCCCCAAAAAATTGGAAGTAAACTTTTTGATTGGTCGGTGATCGAATAAACTGACCAATGTGCTAATTTTGGCAGTAAGTAAAAGTTGTGTCATAATCGCGTGTGGGAATAGATTGACAAAAAAAAAAAAAAGATCTTCGGAAAATTATGTAAATCTTATTAATAAATCATAAAAAATACAAAATTTTATTAATACAACTATTATGAAAATAAACCTAATATTATTCAAAATTGACTTATATAAAAAAAAAAACACATTTGAAAAAATGTTAATCTAGTCTCTTTTCTCAGCGCCTAGCCCATATATTGTAATAATTTACCGCGTAATTATTACTTCATTTTCTTCATTTTTCCGATTAACAATGCAGTATATCTAAATCGGTGTAGAGTGGGAATGCTGTAAATATATATAAATAAGTAATCCGTTGATCAATAAAATAGGACAAAGATATAATTCGATTATCCTTGATGTTAAACCCGAATCCCTTATTAAAACATGGTAAAACATTCATATGATTGGTTAATTTTTGTAGATCTACCCGTGATTTCCATGATAATTAACCAATGAAAACACATAATTTTTTAAAGGTATTGTATTAATACTATAGTACTAGCAAGCGAAAAAAAACTTTACGTGAAGAAGCTTACAAAACTTATAAATATACGCAAAAAGAATTTATTACTTATGTTAGAGAATAGATAGATACGCGTTAGGTAATATTTATTACTAATAAACCCAAACTCATTAAATATATAAACCAAAACTTTAACGGTTAACAGTTAATTTACGGTTGCTAAATCCAAACATACTACAAGAACCGATCAAATTTAAGTATTAAGTCGGATTTTCTATACTAGAGAGCTTGAGCCTATTCAAATTTAACAGTTAGAAATAAAAGTTGATTTAAATCTAGCGTAATAAAATAGTTTTAGCAAAAAACGGTTCCAATTACCTTCATTCTACGGTATTTTGATATGGCTCAATAAACGTTCGGCATATTTTGCCTTCTAAACAAAATTCTTGATATTTTCTCAATTATTTGGCACAATGAATATTTACACTCTTGCGAAGTTAAAGGTAAAAAAAGGTGTATTTTTTATTAGTGAACCGTTATGTTCTTTAAAGTGTATAAATAAGTTACCTGGGCAATTGATTTACATCAGCCAATCTTATGAATATCCCTTATGAGCTAATAAATGTTAATCCCGCATAACTTGTGTACGCCCAAAGTTAATCTGTAACACACAAACACTGCTCTCGAATTCCGGGCGAAACACCAATTAAGTTATGGTGAAGCAACCACTTTTTTTTTGTAGATTTTCTCTGATCGGCCAAAATTTTAATTACATTTTGCATCATGATTTTTTGTAAAACCGTTATAAAAAAAATTGCAATGATTGAGAAACATCACAACAAATGCCCATTTATTCTTGTAGATTTGATAAATTAGAAATGATAAAAAAAATTACATTGTGAAAAGGCAGATAAATTATATATATATTTTTTTATCGTATTACAATGCATAAAGTGAATTCAAAGGACAGTATTTCATCATACGTTAAAAAGATAATATCTATAACGAAGGAAATAAAGAAGAATTTATATAAATCTTATTCCATATTAATTATATTCAGAATGCAAATTGGACAATTTCATTTTGTAGAAAACTAGCGTATAGTCACGTGTGGCTTCACCACCTAGTTTTAATGAATAATTAAATGTAAGGAGTAACATCATAAAAATATGACACTGCAGTAACAATTAAATTTATCAATTTGATATTTAAAAATCATTTAGTCAACTATACCCAAGTTGATTGATTGTAATGCATATAAAATTGGATTACGAATATTTCCAGTATAGAGGTCGGTCAAAATTTTGAAGTTTCGAATATTCATTTATTATATCCGAAAATCGTTACATTCGTTTATATTCGATGAATATATAAACTTGTAGAAGTTTGTTTCTATAAAAGAACCACCCGGATAAACCATCAACCGAGTCATAACTATTTGCTATTCGGATAACCCAGATTAATAATCTGACAAAAAATGGACTTAGCATCATTTGTTTAAATCAATAAAAAAAATTTTTTTACTTAATCTCATTTTATTTTGTAAATATAAAGAATATCTATTTGATTTAAGTATTTTAAAACTTTTTAGATTCACATGTGACAATATTATTTATTATATTGTTTTTAGGTTGTGTAAACATTGAGAGATAAATTAGTGGCTATTTTAAACACAATGTCATAAGAATATCCGACTTTAAGACAATATCACAATGCAAAATTTTTTCAAAGATTGTGAATAAAAATAAATCTGTTTGTTGAAAAATAATTCATAAATAATATTAATATAAAAATTAACACTCCAATCTTTATCTAATATATCTTGTAAATGTACAAATTTATACTTGTCAATAAATTCTCACGACCGCAAAATAACGTGTCAAATGGAATAATTTCGATGCAACATAAATTGAAAAGTGACGCAAAACAGGCAGTATCACACTTCGAACTTAATTTACATCATTATTTCTTCTTTCACTGGACTTTCAAAAATCGTAAGAGGTCTAACTAAAGCAGGAAGAATTATTTAGTCCACGAGCCACGAGTATGATATACTCTTGATTTGATTTAAATTAGTAATCAGACAAATTCTTAATTTCTATCGATCCTAAAATCTATGAAATGATATCACATTGAAGATAAGTATACAATATCGGGCAAAAATTGTCGAATAACAGTAATTTGGCAAATGATCACGTGCCGCGCTGCGGCACGTGTAGCCAATTATTTGCCAAATTACTGTATTTGACAATTTGCCCAATATTGGTGTTATCCGGCAATTTATGATCATGATTGTAGGGAGTTGTCGGCTGAGTTTTAATTAAATAAACATGTTTATATCGTAACACATGAAAAAATAACAAGAAGAAATCATTTCATTATCATATGAGTTTGCTGGATAAGGTAATTTATTTACTAATTTTTATTTTATTTTTGATCAAGTTTCGCAGGCATTTATTTACAAATTTATTATCTATTATTTTCTAAATCACGTTTGATGACCACTACATCCCAGTGTTGTTACTAGCCTTAAGTCCAATAAAAAATCACTAGCCCTAGCCCTCATGTCCAATTGGACATATGGCTCATTGACAAATGGCTAATTAACCTTAGTTGTTGTCCACATGTCCAATTGACCAATTAGCCATATGTCCAATTGGACATAAAGGCTAGGGCTAATTGAACATATATATCTTGTTCAATAAATATCTTTATAATTAATAATATATATATATTTGTAATAAAAATACTTTGTACAGACTATTTAAAATATATAATTTTTATATAAACTTGTGAAAATAAGCTTTGAAAAAAGCACAAACTATCTTTAAAATTATATAATCAACTATTAGAGTCTTAAATCAAGAACATTTGGCTTATAAATATTAATATCAAATTGTTATTATATATACAGATCAACTCTTTTTAATCCAAACACTATTAAATTCTTTTTAAACCAAACAAATTCTTCTAGAACATTTGTAAATTTATTATAGAGTTCAAATTAGCTAATAATAACTCTTTGAGAACCAAATCTAAAAAAATTTTTACATATAAAAATCTTTAAAGAACATTTTTAATAGAATAGAAAAAGTTAACTGTATATATATCCTATTAACAAAATATATAAATAATAATATAGTAAAAATTGTTTAATAAAAAGAAATAGTATTTAGAATATATTATTTATAGAGCAACCCTTGATAAAAATTTGTTTCTTGTGGTTATATAGTTTAGTTGTATACCTCTGTAGAATTAATTAGATAGTAACATAGAAGTAGAATAGAAAATAATCAATTTAATTAATATTGTGTATATAATATTAGTTATTATACATAAAAATAAATAATTTTGAATAAGTTAAAAGAAGTTTATATTATATAACTTGATAATTATAAAATAATTAATTTGCAGTCAATTTTGTATATGGGCCCTCAAAAGTAGAAACCAAGGAATTTGACTATTTTTTGAAAATTGACCTGTTTGATTGGTTAGGTGTAAAATTTTAGGCCCAATCTTTTTTACTTAATAATGAAAGTCTAATCACTTAAAAATTTTTGCGATACAACAGTTAAAAGCTTTTGACACTATAATCTAAAAATAGATTTACCGAGATTTACCGATAGTAATACAGAATCTGCAGATCTAATAATTCTGTTTAAACAGGTTTGTTAATCATGAATAACCTAATTTTAGATTGTTTTGATTTTGTATAACAAAATAGTTTTTGCCGATTTTCTCAAAACCCGTGATTAGCCAAATTCCTTGGTTTCTACTTTTGAGGGCCCATATATAAAAATAGAAAATAAAAGTAATCATTCTTTTTTTACTCAAAATATACATATTAGTAAAAGTTGAAAGTAATATTTTTATATATAAGTATTTGTTTTTGGCTTATAGCACATATACCAGAAACAGAGTAATATGTAATATTATAAAGTATATACTAGAAACAAAATAATATTTAATGTAGCAGATTAAAATAAAATTATAATATAAAATCTTAAAAATTAAATTTTTTTGGGATGCATTTTTTAGGATTAGAGTTCATTTTAAAGTAAAGTTATAATAAACAAGTATTTGTTGGTTTTAGAAGGTTAGAAGTTAAGTAGAAAATATAAATTTTATTTTAAATTATGATCTGTAAAATATAATATTTCAAGGTATACAATGCAGTAAATATAATAAAACTTAAATTCTGTATTTAAACTTTATATTATATAGCTACAATACTAATGAAATTTTAAAGCAATATTGTATTTAAATAAGCCATATATATTAATAACTTTAAAAACTTTTCAATTAAGTATTTTCAGAAGCTTTTTTATTTAATTAACTAAATATTATCAAATAATATACTAAATAATTTCTCATTTAAATTTTTATTATATTGATTTAAGTTTCTTTTAAGTACATAAATTAATATATTAGAGCTCGATTTTTAATTAATAAAAAAAAGTTTTAACTAGAAAGTAGATTTATTATTGTGATAGACTTGTCTACTTGATTCAAATTTTATTATCTGATCTGAATTTATATAATAAATTATTAGCAAGAATTGCTTTAATTAATTATAGTATTTATATATTTTTAATATCTTTTTTAGTATTATATTACTAGAGTTAGCATTTTTTTATTTAAGGCCAATTGGACTTATAAAGTCCAATCCAAATTTATTAGGCTTTTTAGCCTTATGTGCAATTAGCCCTGTCCAATTGGACATGTCCAATAACAACACTGCTACATCCATAAATAGTTTAAAAATTTTATTTTGCGAAATGAAAGCTCTCATTATGATTCTTTTATTTGTCAGTCATAATTACAATTCCTGATCAATAAAGCTCCTATTTAATGTTATGCGCTATTTCTCATTAACTTGTTGATTTCTTTAATGGTTTTCATACCTTATATATATAGTAATAGCTTTATCATGTTATCCCTATTTCATGAAATCCTAGAAATTTTCAGCAAAATGTTTATAATGATTATAGGCAGGAAGATTAATGGTTACGGCTTGAATATAATATATGCTTATAATAAATATTATTAAATCAGATCCAATTTCTTAATTTTATTTTTTTGTTATTTGACATTTAGATTTTTTATAAATTTGATATATAAATGAAGTTAACCGAACCTATATCGACAAACTGTATAAGTTAACCAATTAAGCAACTAGTCAAGAGACGATTGATAACTGAATAATGCATCTATTATCATAAAATTTATTTCTTCGCAATCATTTGTATTTATTACTATAATACGGATCTAATTGTAAATTTTGTAGTATTAATCAGAATAGCTCTATGCGTTGACGAAGTCACGCTAGGGTTATTATCGCGAGAATCATCCTTTGTGGCTTGTATGAATTAAGGCTTGTATTGAAAGACAATGGACATGCATACGATTGTATGCATGATAGAAATGCATGTGATTGAAATTATTGAAATTAAGGGATATGCATGTAAGTTGAGTACGCCACACCGCAGCGTTGGAAGCAAAAAAAAAATAAATAGAAGAGAGAGAAAAGTGAAAAGTAAAGTTACAGTAGAATGCGAAGTAAAGTTGAAATAGAATGCGCCACACCATATCCTCATTTTGTACTTCGTCACTTGAAACACACAGTGACAAGCTGATAAGTAACATGTAAACATAGAAAATTGACAAAGAGCACATGTCAAAATAGAAGAGAAAAGTATTGAAGTGGAGCACTACTCCATATGTATCTTCATAATGTAATGTTTAATAAACGAGAATAATATTTCGAATTTGAATTATTTTTAATAAAAAATTTACTTATTTTTAAAAAAAAAATCTTTAAAAACATTTGCATAAAATTATATATAAAATAATTATTTAAAGCAACAAAAAACTGTTCATATAAAATAAAACCCGTTTATATCTAATCGAACATTTTTTTTATTAATTGTTAAAATGTGAGTAATCAAAAAATTATCACGGTTTAACGTTGCAGATCATAGAACATTTTTGGTGACCGATATTACTATTTTCTAGTTTTGTGTAATCTGTATAATCCGTATGATTTTTTTGTGTAAAGTTCAATCCGTATGCGAATTGTTAAAAGGAAATGCGGGTCACGATAAAAAAACAGCCAATAAACAAGATGATTTACGTATAATTCAGCATGCCAAGATAGGAGGTTAATGTGTCGAATCTTTCATTGAATAACCTTTACTGACTTAACACACTGATCTTCTTGTGATTATGTATAATTAAGGTCTGAGAGATTTTTTTCCATAGATGCATTGATATTAAAAGTAAAAAGTGCTTTATATGAATGGCTGTAATTTAATAATTATAATGTAAAATCAAAATAAAGAATCTAATATACTGTAGTTTAAAAGTTTGAAGAGTTTTATAAGTTTGGTATTACAAAAATTGTAAAACTCTAATACAAAACATGCTAGCTATAAGGCCACGCAAGTTGATTTTTCGTTTTGCATTACCCACCGTCCCATTTTTTCAATTTTTTCAATTTTTTTTTTTTTTATTTTTTTTAGTTCCCAATTGTACCAATTGTTCGATTTTTGACATCTTTTTTTTCCCGCTATTTCATCCGATGTCACCCGATGGAGCCCGTGATTGTCAGATAGGACTGACAGGAAAAATATGGCTGCCGGCCCAATTGTTTGATTCCTAATTGTACAAAATGAAAAAATTAACCTTGTATATTGAATTACCTTAAACACCAACATTATTCTATTTGCAGAAAAAAAAAAAAAAAAAAAAAAAAAAAAAAAAAAAAAAAAAAAAAAAAAAAAAAAAAAAAAAAAAAAAAAAAAAAAAAAAAAAACCATTTTGAAAACCATTAATGCAAAACAAAAAATCAGCTTTGCGTGGCCTAAAATTATAATTTAAAATTTAAAATTTCTAGTGCATGATAGAAGAAATTCCCAAATTCCCAGTGAACTACCTCAACACAGCTAAGTTGAAGAAATGCTTATTGCACAGGTTCTTCCTATATTTACTGTTTACTAGCTTCAAGACAGGTAACTTGGGTATTGAGAAAATGCAATTAACTTTTTACAGGAAATTCAAGAGTTTATTACAAACTACCGAGAAACCCTTCAACGATAGATACTTCAGTTATTCGAAAGCTTGGAAAGACATTACTTCATTTTAAGATTTTAAAGCTAAATAGTCAAATATTATAATCTGGTTAAGATATCTTAAAAATAAATACAGTACCTTTTATTCTAAAATCGACCGGAATATATTGCAAAATTTTCCAGAGAATGGCCCTATATTTGACAATTATGCACTAATACAACAGAGATTAGCCAAAGATCAAAGATTGCTTACTTTATAATTTAGAATTATATATTAATGTTTGCTCACATACGTATTATGATAAAAAAAAACCTATAGAAAATGTTTGTTCTAAAATTGTCAAGAATTTTTCGGAATGGAATCGATTTTTCGAACAAGATTTATTTTGTACCATTTTCATTACGAAGTTTGTGCAGGAGATTAAAAATTATTGTATAAAAAACGTTAAAAAACGTATAAAAGCATATACGTCCAATAAAAATCTTTTAAATGTTTGGAATGGTTTCATTTTTTCGAGCAAAAATCTAATTATTTCCGAATTTTCTGAACAATTCCAAGAGATTTTTTTATATGGAAACTTATATAATAATATACAGTTTAAAATTAACACATTCTTATCATTCATATATACGTATTGTTATAATTTATTTCAAAATTTAAGTGTTAATAAATAAGGCTCCAGCCTTATGAAATGGCGCGCCGTTTTAAAAGTAAATACATAATAATATTATTGATTTATTAAATATCATCTAGAATTTCTATAATATCTGCAGTTTTACTAATTTTCAGTATTGATAAACTTTTACTAGTATAAATTGCAATAGGATGGATTTCGAGTGAGGAGAACATATTATTAGAATTTGCATTTCATAGGATTTCACAAATTGTCGTTGAATTTCATATTCATTTATCCACTCCCTAGAATGTTATATATGTATTCAGCAGTTGGACATTTATTTGGACTTTCATTCCAACAGTCCTTCATTAAATCGATATAACATTGTGGAATTCTGTTAATAATCGTGGTCGCAATCCAGTAACAATTCCAAATTGAAGTTCGAAATCGTGAGCATTATTTGCAAATAGAGGTTTGCCAGAAGTAAATTTCCACATAATTATCCCAAATGAATAAATATCAGATGCCGTCGAATATGAACTATCGCATAAAACTTCAGGTGCTACGTATGGTAATATTTCATAAATACCGTCACCATTATTTTTAGCATTGGGAGGTTAAGATAGTCCCATATCAGAAATGTAAGAATCGAAAAGTTTGTCCTGCAAAATATTTTCTGAATGAAAATCCTTGTATATAAGGCCAACTTCGTGAATTGTTTTTAAATCCATAGCAATTTGACTAAGCATTTTCAATTTTTCGTGCCATCTTTTCCCCCACTACATCACCTAAATTGCGGTTTAAGGTGCCTTTTTCAAAATACTGCATTACAATTATATTAATTTTTTGTTTTCGTATTTTGAGACATCCCATAGCATCCCAGGAAATAAATTAAGGTGTCATCTTCATGCATTTATGAAGAGCACTTATCTAAATATAATCACAATAACACGATTAATTTTTATATAAAAATTTCATGGATTTTAGAGATTATAATATTACCTCATTTAAGAATTTTGTCGAAATTTCTTGCGAATTATGAAATTCCTTAAGCACAATTTCGGGTTCATACATTTCATTTTTTCCATTCAGCATAATATATGGTTGCAAATCCTCCTTTACCGATTTCTTTAATATTTTCGAATTGTGTATAAGGAAACCATTGTAATATACCATCAATGCTTGTAAAAAATTATCTATTTCTCGGTTTCCACTTTTTAATTTTGGAAAAAATAATTTTGTCATTAGAATCCATAAAATTATTGAATCAACATGTAAAAATGTAAATATAGAAGGTATTTCCTAACAAAAATGCGCAAACTTTCTTTTTATATTTAATCTTAAATAAATTTTTATTGTACTGTACAAACTTGTTTAAGTCATACAAAAATGTTAATATGTAAATGTAGGTGTACTTAGTGATGTGTCGTGTACAGTACTATATGTACAGTACTGTACTGTACGTACAGTACGCTAAAATTTTTGCTGATCTCTTGTTCGAGCCAAACAGATGCCAAAACGAACTATATGTACTGTACGTACTGTACATACTGTACTAGGGTAATAAATCAATTAAGTAATCAAACCTATACTATATACATATATTTTATACATATTTTTAAAATATTGATATAATACGAACATTAAAATTATTGTCCAAATAAATTTGTAAACAACTTGTTTGCACTTTTTTCACGCTCATTGTCATCATTGAAAATTTCACAACTTAAATTTGACTTGGATATAGGTTCCAATTGCTGACGTTTCTTTGCTCTAAGGTCTGTCAAATTATATCTGATTTCATTAAGCGGCATACTTGATAATCGTAATTTTGATTGTTGAAGGCTTTCGCTCATATTTGGATGGGTTTTGAGATCCAATTTATTGAAGAGTCCTTTAACCTGTTGATGAGGAACTATGATATACCAGACTTGATGCTTGACAAATTCGAATTATTAGGGAATTTGTTCAAAGGTTTTTGCTTTTTCTGAATAAATTCGTAAAATTCAGAATTAAATATAGGATTACGCAATGCAGCTGATAAACCAAAGTCATTAAAATCATCAAAAATCAATATCTAATTCTATAAACTTCACATAGCAGAGTTCTCGCAAAGAAGGCACTGATGACCAAGGTATTTCTAAAACCACATGAGCGAAACTTTGTGTGCAAATTCCTGTCCAAACTTTCCATCTAAACGACAAATACTTAATGGTAAATGCAACCATCTATCTAACCATTTTTGGTGAAGTTCTAACGCTTTTTGTGCACCATGTTCAAGGTCTAGAACAAGTTTATTTAGTTGATGATCTTCTAACAAATTAACACTTTCTAATAGTTCTTCCTCAAAGAATAAATAAGGCTCTTCGGGAAGCTTATTGTCATACGGACTATAAAATCAGCATTTGTTGGGCACGTCAGCCAGGAAGAAGATTGGTTGGTGCAGAATTTTGATCAAATATCTTTAATTCAGGATCATATTCTGTAATAAGCTTGGTCATTGGATAATAAAATTCTTTACCAAAGCGAACTAATAACTTAATTTGAATGTTTAAAAGTGCGTTATGAAGCCAATTTTCAAATAATTCCCATTTTTTTATAAATGATTTTGGTGTGTTGCTTCGGGCTTTAAGACAGGATAAAACCCACTTTTTAAATTGTTTATGAATATTTCTTCGCTCTAAGTATTGTTCTGCACACAAAAAATCATAAAGCCACTGTGATCGAATAGGTCGTTGATATTTAGTTAACTTATACTTTAAATTGTTCCATATAAAGTTGGCGAATATAATCTGATCGTACTCCTATGGGTATCTTTAACACTTTTATCGTAACCATCGTGAAGTTCCCAAGCCAAATACAAAAGGTTTGCCGGGAGTGCTTTTTGTGAAAACCTACTAATATTAGACAGTTTCTCTAATGTAATCTCTTCAAAGTTATTCATTATAATGTGTGCGACATGAATTCCACATGGAATTCGAAATAATTTAGCACTGCTTATATTGTTAAACAAAGTAATCGCACCTCTATTCTTTCCACTCATGTAATTTATGTTATCAGAAATACAGATTAAACATCGTTGTGGATTTATATTAAAGTTATTAAAGGTGTTATATATGGATTGAGCAACTGACTTTCCATTACAACTTTGTAAGTTTTTCATTTCCAGTAGTTGAAAATCTGGCCTAATATTTCTTGTATTCTAGAATAAAATGCAAAGCACGAATATTCTTTGCTGGCACCGAGTTGACTCATCTACCATTATTCCAATAGTAGAGTCGTTACTTTGACTTAAAATTTGTTTTACATGAAGTTCGCTAATTTCTTATATCATTGAATGATGGATTGATATGAAATTGATGATAAAGGATTTCTCCCAGTTAAAAAACCCAATATTATTTGTGTGGCTTGAGCAGTGCTTTGAAACGACATTTGACCAATTTGTGAAATTTGTGTAGCCATACTAATAAATCAAGATGTATAATGACGTTTGTTTTATTTAAGTAATGCCAATATACTTGCTTTTAAACTTTGCGAATTTGCAAGTAATGGCTTACGGGCAGCTACACGCACTTTTGAAATGTGTTCCTTTGTTTACGCTTATACTGCGATAATGTCCACACCAAATGTTTGATTTTGTGATCCTTTTAGCATTCAAGTGTTCTAATCAACTTATTATTTTTCGTAATTCTTTATTATTTTGGATTAATGAACTTAAACCTTAACCCGCTTTGTAAAGAGAAGAGTTTAAAAAATCTAAAGTCTTATTCTGTCCTGCAAGTAAGGTGAAAATAATTTACCCTTATTTTGTCCTTTAGAATACCACATAGTATCAAGCAAATGAATTGCAGCTTTTAATTGATCGTCAGGCAATTGTTTGATTGTATTAACTAATTTTTGAAGCATCATCTATTTGTTTTCTCATTATTGTTTGATTGCACAATACTATGATATATATATTAACTGCACCTTACTATCATCCATTTGTAGCAACAGTTGATGGATATCATGATTAGTTTATTACGATGGGCAGCTTTTCGTGCATTCGCTGATGCTTGACCCGCCTTGCGTGCTTTGTCTTGTTGTTTGGATTTTATTAGACTATTACGACTAATGTTTTAAAATGTTCTATTACATTATTATTAAACGATGATTCTAAATGTTTCAACTAATTATTGAGACATGGAATTAGTATATAAATTTAAGCACTTGATAAGTAATGCTCTACCTCTAAGAACATCTCAGTTTTATTAGTTGTATATAAACTAATTATTATAAAAAAAAAAAAAATGACATGAAAATCCGTTAAATTAATACAAATTGAAAATTTTTTATTTTTGTTCTATACTACATGTTAAGGTAAAGTAGAATCTATGATTTATAATTGGATTTTTAATCAGTTTTGTGTACTAAATAAATAATATTAAATC
The DNA here is from genome assembly GCA_003550325.1 of Gigaspora rosea. Taxonomy (NCBI): domain Eukaryota; kingdom Fungi; phylum Glomeromycota; class Glomeromycetes; order Diversisporales; family Gigasporaceae; genus Gigaspora; species Gigaspora rosea. The sequence goes on along the minus strand of QKWP01000363.1, from coordinate 301,310 downwards.
GATCCCTATTATATACAAATATTTAGTTTAATATTACTAGGCATTATCGTGCACGAATACCCTTTCTTTAGACAGAATATCGCATTAAATTCATTGGGAAGTCATCAAATACTTTTTAAGAACCACCAATTTAGTTCTTCCGATAGAAAGTTGTACCTAATTCGACTTCTTGCTATGTTGTTAGTATTATTGACATTTCAAGTTCATCTCGATAAGCCTTGGCAGCGTTGAGGATAATAACTTTCTCACAAAGATTATGTGATGCTTTTCTTTTTTTGAGCTCTTCTTTATATTTAAGTACATAACGAGAAAGGCCATTTATTTTTCGATTATTATTTTCTTTATGCTGCCGAATCTCTAATTCATGTAATTGAGGTGATGTTTTTGATACCATTACGTTATTATTTGTTTGTAAATTTTATTATATTTATCTATTTTTAATTTATCGATATCTTAATGTTTAAATCAATTGTTCTTGTGTATAAAACAAATTCAATTACTTTGAATTGAGGGTTAAAATTTTCTAAAAACTGTTTAAATACTATCGCATCAAATTTTTGAACCAAAATTCGACCGCAAGTAATTCTTGATGCAGTATTAGTAAGTACGTACTATGTGAATTTATTTAACCTGCTTAAACTTATAAATCGCTTTTTTTGTATGGGAAATTATGTAAACGAACCTTTAGTATAATTGCAACATGTCCATTTTTGGTAAGTGCGTACACTTGCGCGGTAAATTTTCACTGTAACACACCAATTTTTAGTATAAATTGATATAGTTAGATCAGTCAATATATTAAACATTGGATTACATGAGGAGTAAACACACAAGTTAGATTTTTTTATCGTGTATGTTTAATTTTGTAACAGCGGAATAGAAATTGATTTGACGATAACATCAAAGGTAAACTTGACTATAACAGTATGTGTTACGTGAATATCAATTCGGTTCAAAGCGTAACCGATAGGGTAAGTGTATTTGATTTAGAATAGTGTCACCTATACTGCTAGAGATCTGAGTAAGCATTATTTCATACGCATTACATATTAGGAAGTTCTGGCGTATACTATTCTGATAGTATGAGTCATAAGTGTCTAAGGTTGACTTAGGTAACACCTATATAATCTTAAGAACAATCTTTTATTAAGATGTACATGTTGGTTTCTTCAATAATAGTTAGTAACTTTTAAAAAGAATCTGCTATTAGTTTTGAGACTATTGTACCAATAATCATGAATATTTAGGGAAAGTATGCATAAATAACATCTAATAGCTGAAATATATGATATCCGAGAAGGATGAATTAAGGGATATTGACTTTTTATTTTTTTTTGTGCAAATGGAAAGTCAAAATCTTCTTTTAAAAATCGAAGTTCAATCACTTATATACATTTTGCTTAATTAAAGGACAAGAAATAATAGACAACATTGACACATCGTGCTGACACTACGTACCAACCGTTTACCGTGATGATGAACGCTGATATTGTTACAAATGTTGCCATATAACATAATAAAAATAAAATAAAATAGTAGCAATAATAATAATGGTGATATTAATTAATGGAATAAAAAAATAAATGAATGAATAATAAATAAACAATAAAATAAAAGAAAAACGATAAGTACCAAATGTAGGTTTTTACTTCAATAGGGCATGTTAAAACTTAAAAAACTAATAGGCCCTATGAAAAAAAATTTTCGGAAAAACATGGAAGCTGAACACGGAAACATACGTAAAAATATGTAAAAAATACGTAAAATGTACACCTTCCGTGTTTTTGAACAGGAAAATACACTGTATTTTGAAACACGGAAAAGGCCATTCCGTGTTTTAGAAAACACAGAAAATACAGTTAGTTTTCCTGTCCAAAAACACGGAAAATGTCATTTTAAGTATTTTTTACATATTTTTACGTATGTTTCCGTGTTCAGCTTCCATGTTTTTCCAAAAATATTTTTTCATAGGGAGGGTGTGTTAAAACTAAAAACAGGTAAATCTTTGCGGCGTGTTAAAACTGAAAATAGGTAAATCTTTGCGGCGTGTTAAAACTAAAAACAGGTAAATCTTTGCGGCGTGTTAAAACTAAAAACAGGTAAATCTTTGCCCTAATAGGGCGTGTTGAACTAAAGTTGGGCAAAAATATCATGCCAGTAAACTAAGAATCAATTCACAATAACATTTGTACTATGCAAGCAATTGGAGTGTGTGCATTATTTGAATGGAAGGCAGTCTCTATTATGATTGAGACGTACAGTACAATTAACAAATTTTGAAGTTAGAAAAATTATCATTTAGTTGATCTATTAGATCCAAAAATCGATTAGATTAAACCTGATATGAAACTTTCAAACCAAACCACCTGATAATATTGGCCTTATCAAAGTTACAAACATAAATACAAAAGCAAGCCAACCTTTAACTTTCCAAACTATGTAGCCTTAATAGGGTTAGCATTCTTTTAAATTATCTGTAGTGATTGTCCGAAGGACATTACAGGTATATCCCGATGTCTGTGTGTTACTTGTTTAGGCTAGTATATTTTGATCCAATATGGTCTGATTTTATGTACCTTTTGCATATTTTTATGCACCCTTGCATAACAAATTCTAAATTCTGATTGGATAGATCAGGTGTAGCATAAAAAACATTTTCCTAGTACTAATTGACTAATAGAAAAGATTGACACTAGTCAATTTAAAACTTTCGAAAGAAATTAATCGTTGAATAATAATTTATTTAATAAATTAATTCCTCCTTGAATAGATATTGTATAATTCTATTGGGTCATATCGATTGGTTCATATCGAGTCTAGAAATGAGTTCATATTAATTGAAGTGTGCAGCTATTTTCATACGCGTGACAAATAAAAAACCATTCGACTGAATCGATAAATTTATTGATATCCCCATATCCATGGTTCTCTTGCAGCATGGTCACACCATTAATAATTTATTATTAAGCAATTGATTTAAAATATGTGCCACCTATACTACAAAAGATTCCTTTGAGCTAAGATTCGGTATACAGACTTATAGTTCAGTACACCTGACAGTTTGCTAAATAAATGAATCATGTGTTAATCATTACACAACATGTCACCTCAGGATAAATAACCTCTAATAACTTTCTCTTCTCTGGCCTTCTGACATAAACATTACCAAATTCGTTCAACTATCAATGGCCAATACAATCTATTGTCTACATCAGCATAACGATTTGTTAGCTAAATTAAGGAAACTCGTATGGTGACAAAAATGGATTTTTTTTTACTAGAATTAAAAATTTTGAAGTAAAAATTGTAAATTTAATATTGCCAATTTAGAATAAGCAAGTATTTATACATAATACGATACAGATCTTTGCCAAAACTGCAGTAGGGAGATAGGGTGAGAGATACGAGCTGATAATAAAAATTGCAAATCTACGATCTTTGTATTATGATTAAACAAACCTAAAAAAGAAAAATAACACCTGATTATAGTGTAGAAAAACGTAAGCTGGGCGTTGTAAGTTATATGTTGATTCATAATTTCATGGCAATTAAATCACATGTCTAATTAGCTCATATGGAACAAAATATTCAAATTATATGTGTAGCGAAGAATTACGTAAGATTTTTGACTTATTTAATGACTTATTTTATTATTGCAAGAAAATACCAATTAAAATTATTCTTATTGTAAGGTTTCAGAATTAAAAAAAAAAAAGTAGCATATTTCGGAAATAAGCGGGAGTTTAAAATCATATTTGCATATTAAATTTTGAAATCGGAGATACCAATTTAAGAAATAAATAATATTTAAATATGAATACGTCATCTACTTCTGCCAAAATTAAATTTCCTCACATTAATTATGAAAACCCTTATTAGTAGCATATGAAAAGTCGTTATTTAGGGAATGGATTTGGAATTTTTTTTAAGATAAATTATTCTCTAAAATTTTGATTTTAAGATGTTCAAAATCCATTTAAATTCGTTTCAAGTTAAATTTACCGAGCTGAGACAAAGTCCGAATTATGTGCGTTATTGCCACATTCATCTATATTATTAATCGACATTTAATGCGGCTATGCGGAATTGCGTATTTCGGAATTGCGGAATCATGTAAATTAATTGTGACGTCAAATATATTCGTATATAAAAGATAATGAATGCGCATATGTGCTGTACACAAAAAATCAGCGTATCATATAAACGATACATCACTAATAATGTCAGTATGAAGGGTAATATGATAGCTTGTCTCTTCGGCATATAGACGTATGCTAAGTATGTGTAAACTTCTATCTTCTTTCGGTAATATTTCGTAGTATGACAGGCCAATTTTTGAAACTTATGAGATAAGCAGTAGTATGTGAACTCGTAAATCTATGGCTTGAGCTTGTGTTTACATATTTGGAATAGTATTTTAAAAAAGCGCACATGATTTTTAATTTATCCATATCTTCCATGAAATTTTCATGCTCACATGTCAATTATCAGATTCGTTTAATTTAGGATCAAGGACCAGATTAGGATTGAAGTTGTAGTAATAGATTAAAATTGGCTAAGAGGTTTTTTTTTTTTGCGTGCGTTTTTGTCTTCAGAATCGTAGCACGTTACACAAATATGGGGTCCTCTAACTTCGCGCTACATCATTACAATAGTTACAGTTGCAATTTCTATGCAATTCCATCATTATATGTACAATTTCATAGTTATACCATATTACCCAAAACAGAATCATTCCGGTGTTATTATGCTTAGACCGTTTTCTATTTTCTTGTCGATGCCAAAAATACACTAGATTCAAGTTTCAATCATTTTTTATTCACTGATTCTTTATTAAAAACTTGAATGGACTCGTTATCTTAACAATATATAAATATTAGTACAAAAAAAAAAACGGAGTAGTTAGTGTAACAGTTAATTGATAAATTATAATATATGTTAACAATGAGGATTCTAATATTAATTTACTCGGGAGTTAGGCGCGTTCTTTTGGCATTCTAGAGCTTAATATTTCATAATCCATTATTTGCTGAGAAAAATTTAATATAATTGCCCGATTAGTCCGTATAAATTGGAAAAAAGACCATTTAAGAAATTCTTTATCAAAACTACTTACTACCGGAAGTGTTAATTATGTTTTCATATGATTAATTTTAAATATGTGATTTGTTCCAAGGAAAGATGCTTCTAGAGTTTTTATTCTCGTAATATTGTTCGTTTTTCGGTTGCTATGCTAATAACGAAATCTTATCTCATTCTCTCACTGAATATGGAGATAATAAAAGGTAAGTACATACAACTTATTAATTCGTATTACTATGTTGACAGTTGCACGAGACAAGGGACACATGGATTATTAAAGTGGCTTGTACGTACGTACGTAAATACTTTAGTTTTAATAAATATATTGAGACCCGGTAGTGATATTAAGGCCGAATTTGGCCGATTGATTTATTATTTCGAATGCTGAAACAAGCCATTATTTTTACAGACCATTCTCATCATTATGGATTAACTATTGTACTTAAAAGATGATAGAGTAACGCTAACTATCACGATTGGACATCTTGTTTGTTTTCTTTCTCATCTATTTTAATTAGCATCTATGAGAAAAAGAAATTTGTAAGCCGAAAAATTATTTATAAAGCAACACAAACTTTATTTGCTAGATAAATGATTCTTAAGTTGTTGCCTGATAATCATATTTACCTATTCCAACATACCTAAATTTGTTGTGATCATCGCGACATTCAAAAAAAATAAGTATATTTTTGCATAAAGATATTATGTTATCAATGACAATTAAACTTAAAAAAACTCATGAAACAAATAAATTTGAAACCGACAATTAATTAGATGATTACGAAGTATAAAGATTATCTTATTTTTATATTAAAAATGTGCCAACTTACCAATTTTTTGAATTATTAAACGTGATATATATATATATCTAGCAAATGATATTAGTTTAAAAAATATTTAAACAATAAATTCAAAACCTTTTTATTTCTCAACACATTTATTTTCGCAATGGATCTCCCCAATATTTTGCTAAAAACTAGACAATCAGGACTACATTCCTGGTTTTAGTGCGACAGCATGTTTTATGAAACTCATAAAAAACATGATAAATGTCGTCAATAAATGCAAATGTACGATTTTTTGTCTTTGTTGTGTAAAATATTGTTTAATTAATAATATTATTTGCCATTTGATGAAAATTTAAACATAATTATGGATATAATTTATGAATATTAAATTTAATATAAAGTACACATTATTTAAGGTATCATTTTAATACCGTATCTGTTGTCAAGCAACAATAAAATAAAATTATGAACTTAAAACTAATTATTTATGAACTTAGAGCTAATTATTTATGAATTTAAAGATAATTATTTATGAACTTAAATTTAATTTTTTATGAACGTAAGTGCGTTATCAAGCATCACCTTAACTGTAATTTCTCGTGACCAAATAGTGACAAAAGGGATTATTACTAATTCTAGCTGTTAACATTGTATTTTCTTTTAAAAAAAATTAATATTAAAAAAATGGTAATTTGCACAAATTATTCTTCTTTCTTAAGAGCTTGTCAACGAAACGACAAAATCGAACTTTATAGTAACTTTATTAGATCAAATTAAACAAATATTGAAATTTTAATATTTAAAAAAATTAAAAAATCATGGTTTTCTCGTAAAATACATCAACAAAAAAATGGAACGTATCATTAATTTTGCAAATTTAATAATGAGAGTAATTCAAAAAATAGCATGTAGTCATTGACACATACAGACAAGCAGCTTATGGAACCATTCTATAGCACCTTTTGAATAATATGGATACAAGAAGAACAATTATCACATCAGACGGAGAATAAAATGCAAAGTTCTATAATATTAAATATATAATTTGTAAATTTAATCATTTATTTATTTAAGTAGCAAAAATTTAATTAAATAACCAATTAAATTTAATAAGCGGAATCATATAATTGTTAGATTTAAAAAAAGTTTATGATTCAATAAATTTTATTCTTGTATATTTTATATTTTCGCATAATATTAGAGAGGTAAATTGGGATTGAATATTATAATGTTTTTGTGATATACAACATTTTCTAAACATTTAAATTTGCATAGATAATAAAGGCATTATTTTGATGTAAAAACATATTGGACTAGTATAATAAATTATTTTTCTATATATATATATATATATTTTGAATACAATTAAAGAATTCGCTTAATTTCATTAATACATAATTACAATACTTAATAATCCCACTATTAAGGCTTAATTTTAGCAAATATATAGTAATAATACCGAATAATAAAACTTAAATTTTTAATAGATTCATAGTAATATTAAATGACTCGTTAAATATCATCCGGAACTTCCATAATACTCATAGTTTTACTAACTTTCAGTTTTGATAGATTTTTGTTGATTTCTGTTATATTATAAGCTTTGCTTGTATATACATTTTTTATATTTTCTTTAATTATTGGCAACTTTTCATCACTTTTTAAAAACAGTTTTTTAATTTTATTTTTAGCTTTACTTCCAATAATATTTTCCCATATATTTTTATTTTTGACTTCACTTTCAATAATATTTAACCATTCATTAAGTTTAATAAGTATTTCACTAGATGTTGGACGTTTTTCTGGATCCGAATCCATAATTTGATTTGCTAATTCAATATAATAATCAGGAATTCCCGGTCCAAATTTTGGTCGTAGTCCATTACAAATTTTTATTACGAGGTCGATATCAAATTTATAATTATTAAAAGGTCTTTGACCAGTTGTTATTTCTACCATGATTATTCCGAATGAATAAATATCTGAAGCTTGAGTATATGGTTGTTTTTGAAATAGCTCCGGTGCAATATAAGGTAAAACTCCATGAATATGTTCTTCTTGTTCCTTTGAATCAAGCGGTTTTGATAAACCTAGATCGGTAATATATGCTTCATAATCTTCTTTCAGCAGAATATTTCCAGGATGAATATCTCGATGTAAATACTCTTTAGAATGAATATGATCAAGATTGGATATGATATCACGGAGTATCTTTAATTTGAGTTTCCATTCAAATTTAATGATATCAGTAAGGTTTTTGCTCAATGATCCGTATTTTGCATAACTAAGCACTAAAATGTAATCTTTTGTTTTTTCATCTCTTGATATTCCTAAATATTGATTTAAACTATGGCAAGCTTTCAACTTTAAAACAAAATAAATTATTATATTTAGCCAAATATAATTTTTAAAGATAAAAATAAAATTCAAAAAGATTTAATATAATACCTCTTTTATAAACGGTTCTTTATTTTTATTGGAATCTTTTACAAGCTTAATTGCAACTTCTTCATATGATCCATAGTCATTTAAGTATTTTGTTTTGAAAACGATGGAAAAGCCTCCTTTACCTATTTCTTCAACATTTTCAAACTTCTCAAATGGTATCCAATGAAAATATTCTTTTTTTTTGCTAGGGTTAGCTTGTTCAGTAATAGCTGATTTTAAATACCATTCAAAAGCAATATCTATATTCTTTTCAACAACAATTCCATTTTGATAAAATTCGCCAGTCTTGCACATTCCACTAGCGTGTCCCATCTCTGCTGATTTTTTATAATACTCGAACGCTTTACATTCATCTTTTATAATTCCCAATCCATAACGATAACAATTTCCTACATTATACGTCCCTATGTTAAGTCCCATATCAGCAGATTTTTTATAATATTCGAATCCTTTATAAATATCTTTTTTAACGCAAATTCCATTTTCATAGCAATGACCGAGATTAGTTATTCCAAGAGCATCACCCATATCAGCAGATCTTTGAAGATATTCGAACGCTTTATGTTCATTCTTTTTGACTCCGATTTCATATTTATAACAAGCTCCAACTTGTCTTATTCCTTTAATATCTCCCATCTCTGCAGATTTTAGATAAAATTCAAATGCTTTCTTTTTGTCCTTTTCGACTCCAATTCCAAACTGATAACATTTACCGAATGCAAATATATCACCCATTTTTGCTGCATTTTGAAAATACATGTGTGCTTTACGTTTATTCGTATCAACTCCAATTCCAAAATTATAACAGTTTCCAACATTACATGTTCCAGCAGCATCCTCCATCTCTGCGGATTTTTGGTAATAAACAAATGCTTTACAAAAATCCCTTTCAACTCCGATTCCATAATAATAACAATTTCCAACATTACAAGTTCCAGCAGCGTTCCCCATCTCGTCATCTTTAAGATATAATTCAAACGTTTTACGTCCATCCTTTTCTATGCTAATACTTTTTTGATAATTATCAGCAAGCTTATTAATTTCTGACGATGTCAATTGGTCCATGTTGAAGGTTTAAACATGAAAAATTATTCGTTTGTCAAATTTGTCATTTTTCTTTTATAAAGAATTTAAAGTTCAAACTATAAATTTTTTTTAGTAATAGATAATACAATCTGCATACCTGATACGGATACATAAAATCATATGATCATGCAGATCACTCAAAACTAGAAAAATTAGACACAATAGATTAGGATGTCACAATGGAGTTTCTGATCAAATTTTTATTAACGAATTTAAAATAATTAATCGATAGAATTTTGGCTTTACTTAATTATAAAAGGAAATTGCAAAATTTTAAATTTGTCAGATAAATAATGCACATATTATTCCTTTTTTTTTTTTTTTTTAATTGAAAATTGGTTGTCAGAACTGCTCTAAGTTCCGATTTATATGTTTAAATAATTCTTTTCGTCCATGTTAATGAATTATCAAGTATCCTATGAGTGCTCAAAGCCAACATATTAATAGAAAAAATAAAAATATTGCTTTATTCTCTGACTTTATATAAATAACTTAAGATAATTTACCTCCTAGATAATAAGTGATACATTTTAAAATACCTAAAATATCGATTTCGATAATTCTGACATTTAATTTCTCATGATTGGCTTCATATGTAGAACGGGTAAGGTAAACAGGGAATCATATCGACATAGTTAACTGACATATTTATTATTAGTCCATTTAACATTGGGTCTACGTCAGCTATGTAAATCAAATCTATATTAAGTCCCCTTAACATTTTATTATTAGAATATTTAAATTAAAATTTGATAATCTCATCGATTCAAAAGTATATCATATAAATTAATATAAAAATTGCCCAAACTTCATTTAGAAACGCAGATCGAATTTCTTTCTCCTTCAAGTTTTTTAAAATCAACTGTTTCTCACACAATATATTTACAAAATTACAAAGCGTCTTTTTATATAAGGTTATAAAACATTGGTTCCAAATCCATTATTTCTATTTTTTTTTTTAGCGTTAAACGACTTTAAATAACGTTAAAATTTAAATTTAAACTTAATTTAAGTTTTTTTTTTTATTTAATTATAAAAAATGGCATCGTAACATTTTTTTATAGAGGTTTAATCTTAATTTTTTTTTACAAAATATTACTTCGAATTATGGTAAAGTTAGAGCGGGCATATATGCATAGCAATGGGTATATCATATAATCGTCGATTTCAACTGAAGAACTGTAAAAAAATTTGATTAGAAAAGCAAAAAGAAAAGCTGCACGACAAGATGATTAATAAAATAATTCAAGCTCAACCGCAATTATTTGGCCAAATATTGCGTCAACTATTTTTAAACAAATACTTTGTTAATAAATTAGCTTGATTATACAGTTTTATACAAACGACACAATAAATATTGATACAATATATATTGCTGTAATAAAAATTAGATTATCGCTATATATTTAAAACTTGATTAGTAAAAAAATCCACAATAATAAAATTTATTATGAAAATTACTGATTTACATAGTTGACGTAGAACCCCAATGTAACATCCCAATGTAATATTGGTAAGTGTACTTCTAAGAATTATAACAAGTAGAATTGCACACAAAATCTGCCAATGATGGAAATTATTTAGCGTATAATAATTTAGGCAATATTTCCGCAAATAAAAATAAAGAATTCGCATACTAAGTAATATCTGCAGAAGGTGATTTACTATAGATCAGTTTAATCTTGGATGTTGCTATCAATATGCGAAGGCACTATTATTTATCACAAAAAGGTCTTTGAATGTAATTAAAATCAGCAAAAGGTGATAATATTTTACGGCATTACTATCTTGGTGGATGCTATGACATTAATATAGGCACTGCCATAGATAAAAATAAATCCTTTAAATGGTATATGAAATCTGCTAAAAAGGAAGTAGTTTGGTCAAAGTCATTTTGAGCATTTTACGAATATGGTATAGGTACTTCCATTGACAAGCAAAAAGCTTTTGAGTAGTATTCGGGATCTGCTACAGGAGTGTATGAAGTTGGAAAATAGAATCTTGCTAGATGCTATAAATACAGAATAGGAACTTCCAAAGATGTAACCAAAGCTCAAGAGATTTGTTTTCAAGTCCTACTCTATTGAATTTCGAAAATGTCCGGCTCCCTGACCCAAATTTTAGTTAAATAGCCGGAATTGAGCCTAAATTAGGATCAATGTCTGAGTACCTGATTCTTGGATTAAATATATTGTTGTCTTTTAATAGAAAATATTAATTTGCTTAATAAAGGAATAATTAATCAGTTGGAAAATAAGAATTGCAGACGAGTGCTCTGAATGACCATGTGGTAATACAATTACGTAGCCAAGATGTTGCGTTTCAAATTATAAATAATGATGTTATTAATAGTAATATCAATGATTTATATTATAAAGTCGATGTTGTACTTTTATTTACATTCATTTTATATCATTTTAATGAAAAAGATGTTAATAAATTAAAATTATTTTACTAATTTACTGTACAAATTCTTCTACAAATGTAAAGAAACAAAAATTGTATCAATTTTGCCACGTAACTGCACAATAAGAATAAATTTTTATGTGTGAATATTAGCGCCAAGCAGGTTTTAAGTTGCAATCAATGTTTAGAAATATCATAAGCAACACATAAATTATCCGATTAAACAAGTTATTTTATTCAATACAGTTGCTTCTTAGTAAAATTCTATGATACAAGCCATATTGATACGAAATAAATAAGGTATAGAGTATCTAAAAAAAACATGTTAGTCGTTATGAATACATGCAAAACAACAATGCATGCAAAACATTAATGCATAGTACTATAATTATAAGATGCCTAAAAAAAATATGCTATTGTTCGAGTGTACGCAAAATACGAAAATCATAACTAGAAAAGTAAATTCGCAAGTGGTTCCACAGTAAACCTTTACACATTTTCGATATGTTATCAAAAATATCATCATAAATATGTCAATATAGTATCGTATGCAAGCTTTTTGTTTTCAATCAATAAAAATCAAGCATTGTTATGTTCTTTTTGGGCTTAGTTAAAACGAAAAAACAGAAAAAAAAATTTATATATCCGAACAAATAGCTACAAGAAATGAATCAAAAGAAAATAAAATTACTTAATGTTTATGAAGGATATCACGGTAAAAACGAATCAGAAAAGAGCAATCGCAGAAAACATTTATTAAAAATAATAATTTATAAATAAAATTTTAATACAGTATATATATATAATTAAAATAGTTTATAATACTATGGCATAAATATTTTAATTAATCTGACCTTCAACAGGAATAAAAGTAGAGCTTTCTCTGTAATTATTTCCTTCATTGTCATTTTCGCCATTTTCTAATTGGATATTACGATTAGTATAATTTTCATACAAAGGTTTGTCTTCGTTACCTGATTCATTCTGGTTACAAAAAAATTTAAATTATTTTAATATAATGACGTTCAATAAAACAATAGCGCTAGCCAATAAAGTTAAAAATGGAATGGCTTTATATTCAACATTTAACAGAAATATAAAACCTAAAATAAAAAAAAAAATTTAAATCAAAATTAAAAATTTTAACGATTGCATAATATATAATATAAACAAACCTGTATAACTAATGGTGGAATACTTTTAATAAAAATATTACAGTAATTATAGTCACCAATATATCCAATATTTAACAGACTTGGAAATGTGGCGTTAAATATTGAAAATCCAGCAAAATTTTGAAATTAAAAATTCCAGTAAAGCTACATTGGCTCGTGAACATACAATGAAGAATGAAATAATATTTTTATATTTACTAAACATTGAATGAAAGAAAGTATTGTAAAAACTAAGACGATGATGCAATTATGTAGTTTAATTTCATTGTATCACAGAATGAATAGATAATTTAGTGTAGTTTGAAGTTTAAAGGTAAAATAATAATTTCTAGAGTAACTGATGGAGAGTGGATTACTCAAACAGTATAAGAGAGAGGGGAAATAAAGTAAACGTTTATAAAGAGATTATGCGTGGAAACGAAGAAACAGAGATATTTTAACAAAATAATTTAAGTGTTAAAACAACCATCCTTAAAAAATTTGAAAAATGCGGATTCTGAGATTTTATTTAACGATTGATCAATTTTATCAAAATGAGCTGATAATAGTGATGTTGAAGTAGGTAGATCATGTAAGGAATGATAACAACAAGAAGGTGCTTTACTTTTCACAAGAAATTTTAACTAAAGTCACATATCATGTCTATGTTCTCAAGCGGCTTAATTTATGTGCCAAAAAGTGCCGGGGAATAAGCTTTATTTAGAAGAAATATTTTATGCAGCCAATTGAGTTTATCATTATAATGGATTGATAAATTTATTACGTAATTCTGATCTTTTTTTATTAGTTGAAAATATTAAGTGCGTTTGTCATTTCAATTACAATCACTTTCTTTTTTTATTCCCGCCCTGGTAAAATGGTAATTAATCGAGTATTCAAAGAGATATCATGTAACTTTGTCATAGATCCTCATTATAGACGTCAATGAATTATTATTTTGCCTTTTATAATAAAAGGTTTCATAGAAAATAAAAATATGAAGAAACCCGAAAAAAATCTTAGATGCTTATAAACTCTTAGCTTTTACTGATATAACAGCAAATTCAATTATTCTATCAATAACTTCTTCGTTTGGTACAACAAGCCAATATTGACGAAGACTTAAAGCCAGTAGATTCGGGCTGACATATTTAAGTGCTGTAATACTTACTGACTTTATTTTTTTCATTAATTATTAACTGTGACATTTGATAAATTGTAGAATAATAAGATATTAATTGTTATATTAAATGAGCATCGTTTCGATTACTATGTAGTTAATAAATTGAAGGTAGTTTTTAATAACATTGTCAATTACGTGATTATTTGAATATTCAAATTATTAACAAAAATCTATATAAAGCAATCGCTGGCTAATCACATCGAGAATGTAAGATTTAATTTGAACAAGCTTTAGTATATTTTATAGAGCTTAATAAGCTTATTTTATTCATAAACTCTGCATAGTTTCAGAGAGTCATTTTCAAGCAAAATCCAATATAGTTATTTAGTAAAAGAAAATCAAGTGGTTATTGACAGACTACTTGACTAACAAATACAATTAAATCACCTTTATAATTTTATTATAATTTTAAGAGTCTCTGCTTTGTTTCATAAAGCACTTGTTTGTTATAACAAAATTAATAAATACACAATTTATTTGTAAAAATAAATAAATTAGGATTTAAAAAGTTAATAATGAATTATTGAATTTTTTTCTATATTTTGGTTTTTGTACTAAACAATGGCTTTATCTCAACTATGCAAAGAATCTTCTATCTAATATATACTAGAAAGTTTTAATTATTAAGTTATGTCTGCAACTTTATTCACTTTGCAATGTTATATGAGTAACATTTTAAATTAATAATTAAAGGTTAAATATGAAACTAATAATTAACTAATGTTATATGCAAATAATTATCTTACACTATACTTAATAATAATATTCGTTTTAGTCTTGCTTTTTTTTTTTTTTTTAGCTTGGTGGTTCAATAATTGGATTTGATCAAGTATTTGGATTTAGATTTGGTTGAATAATTTGGGTTGGTTGATTTCTCCTTCTCAGATAACGTATTATTAAAATAATCAATATTAAACCAACACAGTCACCAACAATACAACAAACAATAACAACAATATGTAAATTTGAAGATTCTGTGTTATTATTAGCTAAGCTGTAATTAGAAGCATCATAGATACTAAGAGCTAAAGGACCACAGGTTTCAGAATTATTTCCTTCATAACTAGAACTACGTGATCTATTGATAATCTGGTTAAACTATCGTATTCATTATCACAAAAACATTATGATCCTATTTCTAATCCACCATATGTATATGCATAATTTTTTTGCTAACAATAGATTAAACTTGATTCAACTGTCATTCCAGCAACATCCTCTAAAGCACCATTTAAAAGTCTTTGATTACAATATGGGCTATCCTTATAATACTCTCTATACCAAACGTTTTTATTGATGTTGTGAATTATTTCAAGTTTTTGGTTGATATCTATAGTAGGTGGAATGTAACTTGAAACAGAAGTTAATACGTCATAAACTGTGTAGCCATTTTTTTCACTACATATATAAGATGATTTGCTAACACAATTGAGATTACAAGTTTAATTGACTGATGATTCATTAGTTAATTTAGTATATGCATCTAAACTTGTTTTATTTCCACATCTACACTAATTTCCATTTGTAAGTGTTGCAAATGTAAAAGATAATCAGCACAATAAATGATACACAGACCAGAATCCATTCAATTGCCATCTAGATCTTGATATGTATCAGAAAAATTTAAATTCACAAGATCATTTAGAGTATGGACGAATTACGAATATAACACCCTAATAGCCTGACTAATGGAAGATTTCTTCATATTAAGTTTCCGAAACATTCTCTAGGAGCATCAATAACCTTTTATTTAAAATTATTCTATTAGATTTGAGAGAAATTGTAATTTCACACGAAACATTTTTGAGTTGCCAAACCGATAATGCAACAATTATGAGAAAGATATTTGAAATTAATTGTTTTTGCGTGAGTACGTTGCTCAAAAATAAATATTTGATAAATTGTTAATTAAATATTTTTTTGAATTTATAAAAATTAAGAAAATACACTGGACAAGAAAAACTTAATTTCAAATGAATATATATAAATTTTTTCAACGGTTAATATAGTCCGGTAATTTTCAAATTTGGGGTCGTCTAAAGCCAGGACGTTTACGTGATATAAAGCCAATCAAATCGTAAAATTTGATCTTTATGGATCAGCCCGACAAGACAAAAACAAAGGAAAAAAGTAACAAACGCTGAAAATATAAAAAACGAGTGACTAAACCTGTCTAGAAGCATTAATAAAAAATGTCTGGAAGACAATTTTACTTTAAGTCAAGCCCTAACCCTAACCCCTAACTAACCCTTACCCTAATTTTAATTAAATAATCAAAAACATATAAACGCACCTGGCTTTAGCCATCCCCAAATTTGGGAAAGTTAATGCGGAGTTAAATTTAATTAGGGTTAGAATTGCCTTTTGATGTAGTTAGAAGGGCTTTTATATATAGATATCAAGAATGCAATTTATGCAATATGTACGAATTAATTCCAGAACTCAGTTTTAATCAACTCAAAATTTTATATGAGATCACACTTTTTTTAGCAAAAGATCTGCACATAATTTTTATTAGAGTTGGTTTTAAATTTCGTGGATCCCTGTGGATTGGGGATGTTAAATCCAAAAAAAACGTTTAGCTCTAGAACTGGTGGAAAATTGGACATATGGCCAATTGGACAAGTGGCTAATTAGCCTTAGTGCTGTCCATATGCCCATAGTTCAATTAATTAATTAGCCATATCTGATATGTCCAATTATCCATAAAGACTAGGGCTAATTGAATATATAATATAGTTATCTCTTCTAAAATTATCTATTTGTTGAGCATAAATTGTAATTATAAATAAGTGTAATAATATTATATTTATTTTATATAGTCACAATTATAGGCTTGAACTAGTTTGAATATTTCGATTTTACCATATAAAATTCAAGTTTATCATACCAAAATTCGTGTTTATTACACAATTATTAATAATTGATATGATAAACTCAAATTTTGTTGTGATTAAATCAAAATTTTCAACCAGTTCTTGCCTTTAGCTACAATAATAAATAAAGTATTTATAGTATCATTGTATAAAATTTTGCATTTTACTAAGTGGATTAACTTTTATTATTAATAAAAAATATTTGATATGATGAAATACATATCCTAAAGTTTTATACAATTTGAATAAACTTTTATTGTTATAAACTGGCATATACAAGACACTTCCAAATATCAGATCCCTTATGTACTAGACCTGGTGTGAATCTCAAAATTTACAATAACCAAATGTGGTTTTTTTAAATATTTGGGCTGCCCATTATGTATGAAAAATATGCATGCTTTTTAAATTTTTCTTTTTAAAGAACAAACTTTTCATCATGTACTAAACCCGGGTCCAATATTAGGTTTCAATTTTGGTGTGATGTAAGTGTCAAGGTCTTTATATAGCAGTTTAAGTAATACTTTTTTATATTGCATTAGATAAAAAATATTTTATAATATATTATTATCAAAAGTTGTTAAATATAATAATAGTTTGGATTTTACTAAATAAGTAACTTTAGATACAGTCAACCCCCTCTATAGTCACCTCCTCTATAGTCACAAACTCTATATAATCACAATTTTATTTTTACCAACCTTTTTTATATTAATTATACCTCTATATAGGCACAATCGCTTTATAGTCACTATCACATTTTTTTGTCAACTGATGATATAATTCCTATATAAAATTACCCTCTATGAAAGCACACAATAAATAAAATAAATTAGTGAATTAACTCGATTATATTATACTCAATCATTGATCGATTTAGGAGCAAAATTAATAGACTCGAGCAACAATAGGTCAATTAATGATTGATGATGCTGATTGATCAAATAAGTATTATATTGATCGATTATAAAATTTTTAATATGATTTCACCTGGGATATTATTTAATTTCTAATCTAAATGTCTAATATAATATTTCATATGGCTGAAAATTTTTGATAAAAAATGTTGTATCGGGGGCATCGTGTTAGCCTCTTATTGGGGCACATTATGCGGATACAATTTTTTTTAACACTATCTAGTTCGAATCTAACCTTAACTACGACGCATCACCTTATATATAACAACTGATTTATACTACATCAATTAACATGAAATCACAAAACCATCATACTAACACAGTGCACCAACAACAATACTATAAAATTCCAAAATGACGAAAGTACACTGCGGCAAAATAGACAACAAAATATTCACTAGTAACGGCACATATGATACTAAAAAATAAAGTAACATGAGACTTGAAGATAGTAGAAAGGACAAACAACCAAACATGGCAAAATCCCAGTTGCCATAATACTTAAACCCATGGTAAAATAACAACCACTGAAATCTACAACAAAATCACAACCACTAACGATGACTATCGATACTGAAAGCCTTGGCGAAATTAAAACCACAAACAATGACCAAAAGCCCTGGCGAAATTTCAACCACTAACAACGACCAAAGTCA
Organism: Gigaspora rosea; assembly: GCA_003550325.1. Lineage (NCBI taxonomy): Eukaryota > Fungi > Glomeromycota > Glomeromycetes > Diversisporales > Gigasporaceae > Gigaspora > Gigaspora rosea. Next base: position 282,714 of record QKWP01000363.1, on the reverse strand, counting down.
TAATGAAATCACAACCATCAAAGCCAAACTTCTATTAAAACACAGCTTTTATGATGACTTCTGCGACAGCTCTGATGATGACTTCAACGATGACAGCTCCTTTCAACAACGATACCATTAACTGTTAAATAAAAAAAATAAAAGGTTAGTATTGGAACATATGCACTGTATACTACTATAAAATAAAATAAAAAAAAATTGATTATCATGATAATCATTGATCGTTTAATATCTTAATAATAAATTAAAAAATAATACAAAACTCAAACCTTGAGTTCTGTTTATTTATTTCTATTGATCTTTTACATTTTACCAAAAATTGACTCTATACTATAGACCCGGGTCTAATTCATAGAGGGCTTGATATGTGGGGTCATTTATATGGCAGTTTACAGTACTTTCGCTCCTCTAACACAAATACTTTTTTGCTATCACCTTATAAAAACCTTTCTCTACAGCTATTCTCAACACATTAGTTATTTTGCGGCATATTTACTGTAATTATAGATAAAAAAATAATTAAATTAAATCATATATAAAGATTGTAACTCAACAATTTATGTCATACTTACTGTAGTAAATTTTGATATACTGTACAAACTTTACATTATGTGATCTTAAAATTTTGATTGACCGGCGAAATATTTGTATTTTTAAATTATAACTTAAAAAATTTTTTTAATTTATTTTTGCGGATTACTGTATAAGTATACTGTATACTTATATACCTGGGTATAAATCAAGCAAAAATACAATAATAATGTTATAGAATAGACTTTTAATATTAGTTTCTTGAATGTATAAATATTAGTATAATTATTATTCTTATCTCATTATCTATAGTATTAGTTAGTATAAATTATTATCTTAGAAATTGCAAGGGAAAAGTAACCGGCGCCGCTTGATGCTTGACGCTTGACACTTGACGCTTGACGCTTGACGCTTGACGCTTGACACTTGACGCTTGCCGCTTGACGCTTGACGCTTGATGCTTGACACTTGACGCTTGACGCTTGACACTTGACACTTGACGCTTGACACTTGACACTTGATGCTTGACGCCTGACGCTTGACGCTTCTTGGCAATGATCCTCTATAGTGTTGACGCTTTACTCAACGGATATATAAACCCACCAAATTTCTCTTGGTAAAAGGAATTCAGACAATTGTATTTCTATTAATTACTTTCTTATCCCTTATCTCCTCCTCATTATTATTAAATAAACTATTGGGATTTCTAAGAAACAGACACCTTGGAATAGCCCTTTTGTTAAATTAATAAACTGTATATTATCTCTTGTTGTTTTATAACGAACTGCCTTAGAGAAGTGTATAGTTTCTTACAGACGTAAAGGAAACTATACTTCCCTCTTGCACACTGCTTCACGCCCAATGTAAGGGATCTCAGGAGCCGTGTGATTGTTACTCTATCAGAATTAAAGAATGCTTCCGGTACTGTAACTTTTGGTGCCTTCTGGCAGAAACCTAATTAAATTGTTGGATATTATTGAAGAATTTGGAAATCTTATTATTATTTTTGGCAGAAATATTTATTTTTGGTTGTTACTAACACTCTTGCTGTTAATTATATTCTTGATTATTCTCTTACTACTAATTGAAATTTTCTTTGTTGGATATTAATTACTTATAATATTTTGGAAATTAAAATTTGTTGACAACTTACTAATAACCTTTTATTTTTGGAGATATATTCTATTATTCTTTTATTAGTTTCTTGAGACTTGGAAACTGCCTTCTCTATATGTAAGAGCTTACCAAGTACATTTAGAACAAATCGAAGCACACGAGACAAGTCATCCTTCTGCCCATGCAACAGACGTTCTGCAAGCTTCTCACCCAGATTTATCTTGTACTATCTGTTATTCTCCTGTTAATTTACACCGTAGTTTTCGACGCTTTTGGGGACAATACCGAGATAGTTATTTTGCTGACTATTATACCCAAAAGACTAATGACGCTTACAGAGCCCTAGTCACTGCTTTAGACTATAATAGTGCTAGAGCTGCTACCCGAGATATTGTTTTTAGCTGCCGCTACAATAACGATAATTTAGACCCCAAGGAAGCTATTGCTGGCTTACTTCTCAGATATACTCCTATACTCTTGCCCCTATCTTACCCCTTGACTTTTCCGCTACTGTACTTGACTTTCACATTGAGAACATTCTCCCTTCTACTCCCTCTTCACGCCAACTGAGGACTGAAAACCTTCTGTTTGATTTTCAAAATCAATTAGGAAGAACTGAATTAAATTTTGATACTTCTCCACCTAGATCTATCAATACTTTAGGACCTGAACAATTAGCTGACCCTCCAATTAGTTCTTCTTCTTCTTTACCCCCTTATAATAAAGATACTTTCTATAATAAATTTCCTGAGCGAATTGCACTTCCTTCCTCACCTATTTCTGAAATTCCTCTTTATCATACTCGACAAACTACTCCACCTCCCCAACCAAATCGACTTATTCGTTTTTTCCAAAATCTTTCTCCTAGTGCCCGCACACTGCTCCTTTACTGCCTCCTGTAGTTGAACACTATCCCACTTTTAATTTAGATATAGACAATAACCACACCTTACACCTCCATTACCTAATACTCCTCCTCCTAACTACTTTAACCAATGTGACCCAGTTGACTACTATAATCAAAATCAGGAAGCTACTATTATTAGACCGGACCCACCTCACCAAACCGAGAAAATAAATTTACAACCTCCTGTACCAGAATTAACCCCGCTCTTACCTTCTAATCCACCTGTTAACATGGGAGACGTTGCTTTACAAGCTGCTGCATGAGCCATAACCGATCTTGCTGCTGCCCCTGGACAAGGCTCTGAAAAGACTCTTATAACTGTTCCAGATTTTTATGAAGATGAAACCCAAGACCCTGCTGATTGGTTAAAGGAATTTAGAAGAGCCGCTACCGCTAATAAATGGAGTGCTACACAAAAACTTCAGCTTGCTCCTGTATACCTTAAAGGAGTTGCATTAGACTGGCAACAGGCTTTAAATCTGCAACCTACTGCTTTTAATGATGATGGTCACCCGGACCGAAGATTTCAACATCTTTTTAAAGCGCATTTCTACACTACCAAACAGAAAGCCGTATGGCAAAAACAACTTTTTAATATTAAGCAAGGACCTACTGACACTGTAGATGGATATGTTAATAGGTTTAGATCCTTAAAAAAGAAAGTGGACCCAGACGTGTTTTCCCTGCTGATTTTGTTAAACAACTTTTTATTCAAGGACTGCACCCTGAGTATGCAGTTAATGTCCAAGCTGCTGTGCCCGATACCTTGGATGCTGCTATTGAAGTAGCCCTCCGATGGGAAACTGGAAAGTTAATGACTACTCCTACCGCTAATACTGACCAAGCAATTCAACAACTCACTGACCAAATTGCCAAGCTGAGTATAAACTTAGCCCAGACACAGACAACACCTACCTCTTCTGTTAATTATACTGATAACCGTGCTCAAACTCCTCGAATGAAAGAACCTCCTATTTGTTATTATTGTGGACGCACCGGACATTTTATCTGTGACTGTAATAGCAGAAAACAGGACCAACGACAAGGATCAAATTCTTGTCGTAATAATAATAATTATAATAACAATAACTATAACCGAAGTCGCAACAACAATCAGAATAGGGACCGGAATGACTGTTCTTCTAACCGATACTCTACTAATAGAAATCGCTCTCGCAGTCGTGACAACATTTGTCCTAAAAGTCGGTCAAGAGATAATAATTATAGGAATGATAATAATTATCGAAACTCTTCTAATCAGTCACCTTCTCCCTCTTATCAAAGTGTAAATTGCCTTATACAAAATCAGACTCAGACATCTTCCCTTACTGCCAACAAATAGGAAACATTGCTTAACAACTCATCTGTTAGAAGTGCTTTGGCTGCCCACCTTTATGAAGAAGCCAAAAATACCAACCTTATTCAGACTCCTGCTTACACTACACCTGTCAAGTGTAATATTTCTCTGCAAAACCAGCCCTACCAAGCTATTATCGATAGTGGTGCTTCTATTAGCATGGTTTCTCACAAGACAGTTAAAGAACTAGAATTAACAATTGAAAAGGCTTCCAATAGTCTTATTGTGCCTGCAGTTGGAACTTCTACTCGACCATTAGGAATCATAAAAGACTTGCCTATTGAAATAGACCATGTTACTATCCCCTTTACTGTAGAAGTAGTAGACACTACCTCCTACTCTGTCCTCCTAGGCAATGATTGGAACCAGAAAGTTGAAGCCAATTATAACTGGAAGAATGGTTGCTATACTTTTAAATGGAAAAATAAGAAACATATTATCCCTACTACGTATGAAAGCAATCAACCTCTCCCTAGCCAACCTACTATTACCAATCCCAAAGAATTAGACATTTATGAAACCGAATATTTGCACCCTCGAGAAGCTTATGCTTTTAACCTTGAAGAATCAGACAAATTTTCTTCACCTGAGAATGATGATGGACTGTCCAACAGCTACGCCGCAAAAATAGAAAAGCCCCTAAACAACGTGTTTGTGGAAATTGTGGTTCTCCAGACCATTTTTTTGCAGACTGTCCTACCAACCAATGCAATAGATGTTCAGAATTTGGCCATATTTTCGTTAAATGCCCTGGACAAGCCCCAAGACGTGCTACTTGCTCCACTTGCCATGACCCTAATCATTTATATAAAGACTGCCTAAACAATATCTGCAGAGGATGCAGTTCATTAGGACACATCGAAGCTTACTCCCCCCTCGCTACCAGGAAAAGACAAAACTTGGTTTACCAATGTGGATGTACTCTTAATCAAGTTGATACTAATCGTCTGCCTACTTATAGCCCTCGCTGTACCCACCACTGTTGCCAATGTAAAGTTCCTAACCGACCTGAAGTTCTCAAACTTCTTGAAGAGAAACTTGTTTGTCCAGGATGTTATACAGACTATCACTGTGCCTTAGACCATGAAGATCCCTGAAGTATTTACTTCTTCACCCAAGGTGAAGGACGAGGAATGCTTGTTAACTGTAAAATATGTGATAAATCAGACACCAGATCTAGAATGTGTCAACTAGACAGCCTTCGAGAAGAATTATGGTTTTGTGAATTGGAACATCTCTATGCTTATAAAGCTAGCCAGGATGTCCAATACAATTCTAATTACAATCTTTGGACTAGAATTAAACATTATACAGAATCAACCTGAAATGCTGGACACCAGTATGAACTGAACCAGACTAGAATTTACCGTCTTGCAAATATCCTTTTGGAAGAAAATGACCAGACTATTACCCAGGCTTTAGAACCTCTCATATCAGACCGAATCACCCAACCATGGAATCCTTACGAGATGCAACTTATATTGCAAGCTGAATCAGATCTATTTTCAGAAAATGATATCGACCCTCTACAAACAATTTTAGATGAGTCCTTTGATACTAGCCATCCAGACTATGACCAGAAGTATGCTCTTGCCATACTTCGAAGAAACTTTACAGTTCCTGTTGACCTTTGCCAGGAATGTTTACATGTTAAGCACCAAGAAGAATTAAATGCAAATCAAGGATATTGTGATGATTGCAAACCCTCAGAACCAGAAATATATTCCCCACCTCCTAATGACAGTATTGAGGAACCAGATATGAACCCCCTATCTGATAATGAAACCCTTGAACCAGAGGATAAATTTCAAGTTCACCAACTTCGATTACAAGTTCAGCAACAAGGCCAATTGATAGAACAATTGCAAGCCAAGATTCAAACCTTGGAAACTGCTAATGCTACCTTTCTACACTTTTTCCAAGAAGAAGCCCAAAATGCTCACCAACGGGCTAATGCCTTGGATACGCTCTGTCAAAATTTTTAGAAAATCCTAGGCAGGATCATAAACTACCTGCTGACCCAGACCAGATCCAAATACCTAGACATATAAACACTATCGACCTTGAATGAGAAGAATATACTCTAACAACTCAGACCTCTTTAAATATTGGACCACTTAATATGGAACAAGGCCTAGCTTTTCGAAAATTACTAGAAGAATTTGTAGACCTATTTGCAACTGATATAACTGAGCTAGGACGAACTAATTTGGTTACTCACCGAATCTATACTAAGGATATACACCCCATTCGCTCTCGCCCTTATTCTGTACCTCCCAATGAACAAGAATTTATACAAAAAAAATTCAAAGAATGTTGGAACACAAACTCATTCAACCCTCTGACAGCTCATGGACCTCTCCTGTTGTGCTAGTACGAAAGAAAAATGGCAAATTATGATTCTGTGTAGACTACAGAAAATTAAATGCTATCACCAAAAAGGATGCTTACTCCTTACCTCGCATAGATGAAATGCTTAACTCCCTTTCAGGATGTTCTTGGTTCTCCACTCTTGACTTAGCTAGTGGATATTGGCAAGTTGCCATGGACCCTCAAGACAAGGAAAAGACTGCTTTTACCACACGATATGGGATCTATGAATTTAATGTAATGCTTTTTGGTCTCTGTAATGCCCCTGCAACCTTCCAAAGACTAATAGATCGTGTATATAAAGAAATTGCATGGAAATTTGTAGTTGTATATTTAGATGATACTATTGTTTATTCTAAGACTTTTAATGAACATTTAAACCATTTACAAAGAGTATTTAATAGAATTAGACAAGCAGGACTCAGACTTAACATAGATAAATGTACCTTTTGGATGCACCAACTGCCTTTCTTAGGACATTAATTTCTGCTCGAGGAATTGCCCCCGATTCTCAAAAAGTTGAAGCTGTCCAACAGATTCAACCTCCTAAAAACCTCACAGCCCTTCGATCTTTCCTGGGACTTGTAGGATACTATCGCCAGTTTATCAAAAATTTCTCATCAATTGCTCGACCTTTAAACTCTCTTCTACAAAACGATGAACCCTATATATGGCAAAATGAACAACAAAAAGCATTCGAAGAATTAAAATCTAGACTTATTACTGCCCCTATTCTAGCCTACCCCAATTTCAAACAGACATTTATACTCGCTACCGATGCTTCTTACAATGGCTATGGAGCTACTGTTATAGAACGATAGTTTATTATATTACCTTATTATTTTATTATTTTATTTTTATTATTATATTTTATTATTATATTGTATTTTATTATTATCTTGAGAAGTTAGAATAGTTGATACCGCTTATAACGCTTATAACGATTATCACGCTTATAACGCTTATAACGATTATCACGCTTATAACGCTTATAACGATTATCACGCTTATAACGCTTATAACAATTATCACGCTTATAACGCTTATAACGATTATCACGCTTATAACGCTTATGACGCTTATAACGCTTATGACGCTTATAACGCTTATGTTGCTCTTGTAGATTATAGTGTTTATTATTGTAAATTAACGCTTATAACGCTTATTCTAAAATGTATTTAAAGACATAGAATTTCCCTTAGTCAAACTAGACCAAGACACCCCACTTCTCTTATACTTAATATACATCTTGTACTGGGATTTCTTAGGAACAGAAACCTAAGGATAGCCCTATCTTAGATTATTAATAAAGAAACTATTTATCTTAATAACACCAAGTTTATTATCAAGTAATAGTAAAATCGATAATTCCTCATTGAATACTCTCACGAACTGCCCTTAGAGAAGAGTATAATTTCTTACAGACTAAGGAATTATACCTACCTCTTGGACACCGCTATAAACCGATAAAGGATCCCTGTAGCCGTGTCGTTGTTATAGTAAGGAGTTAAAGAAGGCCTCCCTACTGTAACATTTGGTGCCTTCTGGCGGAATCATTTAAAACATTTGGATATTATTGAAGATATTTGAAAACCTCTACAACTCTAGCTGCTGCTGTTCGTCCTGGAAGTCTCTTTGCCCACGGACTCTATAAAACCTATTTTGCTGCTGCCGTTCGTCCTGGAAGACTCTTTGCCCAAGGACTCTATTTATTTTAATTGCTGTTTATTTCTCATAACATTTGCTGCTGCTGTTCATCCTGGAAGACTCTTTGCCCAAGGATTCTATCTATTTAACTAAACTTACTAACAAGATATTACTAACAATTAATTATTTTGAGATTTAGTCAGGAGTCATAAGGCATATGACTACTGATATTAACGAATTATATAATCGATATATTAGAAACCACCTAGTAGAACATCATCAAAACTCTGCTCTTCCATTTCACTCTCTCCAACTACGTGCTCCTGATCTTTCTTGTCAAGAGTATTATCCTCCCCCTCGCTCTAGTGGTCGTGTTTTTGCTCGAACACCTTTTGGAAGATTTTGGCATTGGTATTCTGGTACCTACTCCGCTGATTCCTATACCTCTCAAACTACTGGAAACTTTATTCGCCTGACTGCTACTAGAGACCCTGCTACTATCCGTGCTTGTATTCGAGATATTATTTTTAGCTGCCGATATCAAATAGAACTTGACAACCCAAGAGAAATTGCTCTTGCTATTCTTCAACGCTTTACCCATCGAACAACTTTACCTCCTCTTGATTTTGCGGACTATACTACTTTTGACCCATACTTAGACACCGATACTGAAAACTATAATCCTCGATATTCAGACTTAGGATATTCTATTATCGAAGGATCTAGCCCTACTTTTAACACTGTACCTCTTCTTACTACCCCTGAGGATCGCCCCTCTACTCCTCTTGGTTTTAACCTACTCCCCTATAGTGAACATAATAGTGATCTTAGCTCTCACACCCCTTCGTTCCAACATACTAGCCTACCTGCAAGTCCTACAGTTTTAGCACCTAATCAACAAGATATAGACCTTGAAAATTTCTTTGAAACTACCTCTACTTTTAATTTAGATAGACTTTTACCAGATACTACTGAAGAAACTAGTGAAGAAGACCAAGAACCTTCCCTAACCTCACCTGTAGACAACTCATCTCCCATTATGGCTGAACGAGCGATTGCTGATGCTGCTACTGCTATTAATACCTTAGCTGCTGCATTTGTCTATGGAGGAGTTGAAAGGAATCTTCTTCCTGTTAATTTCTTTAATGGAGATGGAACCCAAGACCCACTCGAATGGTATTCAGAATTCAAGCATGCTGCCGTTGCTAACCGATGGAATGCTGCCCGAAAATTAGAACTTATCCCTGTCTACTTGAAACGAATTGCCTTAGACTGGTTTTCCTCCCTTACCACTAAGCCTACTGTTTTTAGTGATAAGGATAATCAAGATACTAGTTTTAAACACCTGTTTCTAGACCGATTTGTTACCCCAAAACAAAAAGTTATGTGGCAAAAGCAACTTTTTGATGTCAAACAAGGTGCCAACTTAGTTGATGACTATATTAACCGGTTCAGAAAACTGAAGCGACGTGTTGACCCTGATAAAGACTTCCCTGATGCCTTTGTAATCCAACTCTTTATCCAAGGCCTTCGTCCTGAGTTTGCTATAAATGTACAAGCCTCTGAACCTGCTGATCTTGATACTGCTATGAAAACTGCTCGTAAATGGGAAACTGAAAAACTTATAGCTTCTCCTAATACCGATACAGACCAAGCCATTAAACAACTAACTGAACAAATCGCTCAACTTAGTATTAACCTCGCGCAGAAGCAACCACCTGCTAACCTCTCGGTAAACTATGCTGATTCTCCTAAACAAGCCAATCCAATTAAACAACCTCCTACCTGTCATTATTGTAGTCGAACCGGACACTTTATTGCACATTGTCGTCTTAAAAAGAAGAATCAAAGTAATAACGAGGAAGAAACAGACAGTCCAATAATAACAACTATTGACGTGACTCTTATAGAAACAGATCTAGAAGTCAAGATAATAGGGACCGAGATTATTACAATAGAGACCGAAGCCGCTCTAGAAATAGAAATAATCGTAATGATCGAGATAACTACCGATCTAGAAGTCGAGACTGATCTTCTTCTTGGAGACCTAGCAACCGAACCCCTCACTCTACTACAGAAATGTTAACTATCTTGATGGAACTCCTTCTACTACTACCACTACCAACTCACCTCTTAGTTCACAAAAATGGGAAACGTTCCTAGACAACCCTTCTGTTCGTACTGCACTATCTTCTTACTTGTGCGAAGAAGCTAAAACTGCTAATTTGATCCAGACATCTGCTTATACTAACCTGTCAAATGTAATGTTAAAATCAATCAAGAACCACAAGAATCTATTATTGACAGTGGAGCCTCTATCAGCATGATCGCACACTAATTAGTCCAAGATCTAGGATTAAAAATAGAACAAGCCTCTCTTAGCCTTATCATACCTGCTACTGGAACCCCTTCTCGTCCTTTGGGAATTATTCGAGACTTACTATAGAAATAGATGGTGCTATTATTCCTATTACCAATGAAGTAGTCCCTGCCACCTCTTACTCATTATTGCTTGGAAATGACTGGTCAAAGAAAGTTGAAGCCAGTTACAATTGGAAAAATGGATGCTACTCTTTTAAGTGGAAAAACAAGAAACATACCGTTCCTACTTCCTATGAAAGTAACCAACTATTACTCTCACAACCTACTGTTACCGACCCTGCTGAATTAGACACATATGAACAGGAATACTTAGTCCCTCAAGAAGCTTATGCTTTTATCACCACCCATGAACTAGACATTATCTCTACCTCTGATGATGATACCAACCCATGGATTATCCACCAGCCTAGACATAGAAGGCGTGTCCCTCCTAACTCTCATGTATGTGGCAATTGTGGCTCACCTGAACATCTCTTTGCCAACTGCCCTACCAACCGTTGTAATCACTGTCGACAGGATGGACATATTGCTGTCCACTGCCCACAACAAGTACCAAAGCGGACCTCTTGCCGTACCTGCAATGGTAATGACCATTTGTACCGAAACTGCCCTGAAAATATTTGTCATACCTGTAGAGCAACTGGACATATTGCCGTTGACTGTTCTTTTGGAGCCCTTAAGGAACAGAACCGAATTTGCCAATGTGGATGTAATCCGGATGATATTGAAGCCCGTCGAATGTATAACTTTAGTACAAGGCGTACTCACCACTGCTGTCACTGCAAGAAACCAAATAGACCAGAAGACCTACAAGTTCTTAACAATCAGTTTGTTTGCCGAGGATGTGTCTCTGACTATTATTATGAACTCCCTCTTGATGACCCTCAACGTATATATTATTATAGCCACGGAGAAGGACGTGGAACCCTTGTCCAATGTAAAATCTGTGGAGAAACTAGACCTACCTCTAAGATGAATAATCTAGAAAGCCTAGAACAAGCCCTTTGGTTTTGTGACCTTGAACACCTCTATGCTTATAAAGCAGGACAGGATGTTCTCTACAATGCAAATTATAATTTGTGGACCAGAATCAGACATTATACCGAGTCCAACAGGAGTGCTGGATCTCAGTATGAAATGAACCAGACCCGTATCTTCCGACTTGCAAAGATTTTCTTACAAGAATTGGACCAAAGCCTGACTGAAGCCTTAGAACCTTTAATGACTGATCGTATTAACCAACCTTGGAGTCAGGAAGAAATGCAATTAGTACTTCGTGCTGAACATGGTATATTAGAAGGGAATGAAGAATTTCAATTACAACAGACCCTTGAAATTTCCTTCGACACTAGCCATCCTGAATTCTGTAAAGAAACTGCTCTCGCTAATCTTAGAAGAAACTTCTCAGACACCCCTATTGACCTCTGCAAGGAATGTCTTCATGTTAAGCACCAGGAAGAACTTGATGAACATGATGGATACTGTACAGAATGTGTACCTCCACCACCACCAATATTCGAACCAGAACCAGAAGTTATATATATAGAACCTATTCAAAGTGATCAAAATACTGTCACTATCGAAGTTTTTGAAACATTACAACAACAAGTTGTCCAACAGAACCAGACCATTGAACAACTTCAACAACAAGTCCAAAAACTTGAAAACTTTAATCAACAATTACTTCGCCTTATTCACCAAGACACCCAGTACCTACAACAAAGAACTGAAACCCTTGCTACCCTGTTCGCAAATACAAATTTTTAGATAATCCTAGGCATGATGGCAAACTACCTGTTGACTCAGACAACTGTATTAACAGACCCCTTAAACCCCCTGAACACCCTATAAATTTAGTACCTACCCCTGTATATAGTATAGACACCCTTATCCCCTATGAGGAATATACGTTGACCCCAACTACTTCATTAAACACAGGTCCTCTTGCTGCAGATCAAGGACTTAAATTTAGACACTTACTTGAGAAATTTGCAGACATTTTCGCAACAGACATTAATGAATTAGGAAGGACTGACTTAGTTTCTCATCGTATTTTTACAGAAGATGTACCACCCATTCGCTCTAGACCCTATTCTATACCTCCAAGTGAACAGACATTTATTAAAGAGGAAATCCAACGAATGATGAAACATAAACTTATCCGGCCTTCGAATAGTCCCTGGACTTCCCCTGTTGTTCTAGTCAAGAAGAAAAATGGCAAATTACGCTTCTGTGTAGACTACCGAAAACTTAACAATGTTACTAAAAAGGATGCATACCCTCTACCTCGTATTGATGAAATGTTAAATACTCTTGCTGGATCGCATTGGTTTTCTACTTTGGACCTTGCAAGTGGATATTGGCAAGTAGCTATGCACCCTCGTGATAAAGAAAAGACTGCTTTTGTAACTCGCTATGGAACGTACGAGTTCAATGTGATGCCTTTTGGACTTTGTAATGCCCCTGCTACGTTCCAAAGACTAATGGACCGAGTTTATGAAGGGATTGCTTGGAAATTTGTAGTAGTATACTTGGATGATACTATAGTATACTCTCGAACATTCGATGACCACCTGAAGCACTTGAATGAAGTGTTTCACAGAATCAAACAAGCTGGTTTGCGACTTAATATCGAGAAATGTAACTTTTGGATACAAAGATTACCCTTCTTAGGCCATATAATTGCACCTAGTGAAATAGCCCCTGACCCTACCAAAATTGAAGCCGTACAAAAGATCCAACCACCGCAGAATATAACCCAACTTCGCTCATTCTTGGGATTAGCTGGATACTATAGACAATTTATCCAAAATTTCTCTGCTATTGCTAAACCCTTAAATCGATTGTTACAAAAAGACGAACCATATCGATGGACCCATATTCAACAGGAAGCTTTTAATGAACTAAAAGACCGACTTACTGCTGCCCCTATATTAGCCTACCCTAATTTCAGAAAGACCTTTATCTTGGCCACCGATGCTTCTTACTATGGATTTGGTGCTACTCTCAGTCAATTGGACCAAAATCATAAGGAACACCCCATTGCCTATGCAAGCAAAAGTCTACGAAAAGAAGAAGTAAACTACGGCGCAACCGAACTAGAATGTGCTGCTGTAGTATGGGCAATCGAACACTTTCATAAATACCTAGGCGCTACCAAGTTCATCTTAGTTACAGACCATTCAGCATTGAAATGGCTACGTACTTCTGAACCTAAAGGAAGAATTGGAAGATGGATTCTTAAACTCCAACCTTATAACTTTGAAATCTTTCACAAACCTGGAAGAATCCACTCTAATGTTGATGCTCTATCACGCCTACCGACCCAGACACTTAAATCATCTAAATCATGAATTTAAACCGATATAGCCAACTTTATGATTACCTAGAATCAGACAAGTTACCAGACGAATTTACAGACTATGAAAAGAAACAACTAATTAACCAGGCTAGATATTTTGAAATTAGACATAACCTCTTATATAAGAAGAACCGAAAAGATCCAGAACACCCCTTTCGAGTTATTAAATGGACAGAAGTAGAACCGATCCTATACATGATGCATAAACACCCTACTGCTGGACATCTGGGAACCGATGCTATGTACTATAAAATAGCTGAACGATATTATTGGGATCAAATGTATCGAGACGTCCAAGAATATGTAAAGACTTGTGAAACATGCCAAAAGAGACTTAAAGGATGCAGAAAAGAACCTCTTCATCCTATCCAAATAGGACGTGCTTTTGAAAGGATTGGAATTGACCTTGTCGGACTCTTACCTATAACTGCTCAAACCAATCGTTAATTATTTTTGTTACCGACTATCTAACAAGATGGCCAGATGCCAAAGCTGTCCCTGATGCTGGAGCCAATACTCTCGCACAATTTATTTTTGAAGAAATTATCTGTAGACACAGAACTCCAAAGATTATACTTTCTGACCAAGGAAGAAACTTTATTAGCAAAACTGTATGGATTTTATGTGAAAAGTTTCTCATCAAACATAAATTCTCTTCACCATACCACCCACAGACAAATAGAATGGTTGAAAGACTTAATCAAACATTATGTGAATCTCTCGTGAAAGTAAAAGAAACAGATGATTGTGATTTACACATACCTGCTGTTCTCTTAGCTTATCGAACAAAGAGACATGCTACTACTGGATACACTCCATTCCAGTTAGTTTATGGTAGACAAGCCACGCTACCCATAGAAGCACTTATTCCTGTATATCCTAAAGTAATTAAGGATACAGAAATTAATATACAAGACAGTATATTACAACGAGCTTACGAATTAATAGACAAATTGCCAACCATACAAGAAGAAGCCCGAGAAAATACTAGGAAATCACAAGAAAAACAGAAAAAGTACTTCGATAAAAAGGTGAAAGAAGAAACCTTTGAAATTGGAGAAAAAGTATGGATACAACGAAAAGAAATAGAAATGTCTCGCTCTGCTAAATTTGAGGATAAAAGAATTGGCCCCTTTATAATTCAAGCGAAATTAAACAATGGTGCTTATAAACTTCGAGATATGGAAGGAAAAACCTTACAGAAATATTATAATAGTGATAGACTTGCTAAATATTACGAGAAACAGACATGGGAACCTATAATTGTAATTGAAAATTAGAAATTTCTGGAAGAAATTTATTGTGAAAGGGAGTGACATTTGTGTAAAACTTTGTGCACAGCCCCATGAAAATCTTTGTATTACACTAACATTTATATAATCCTACACTCTGATTGAAATTTCCCTAAAATATTATCAAAACCCCTAAAATGGAATCTACCACTCTACAACCCAATACTATACTCGCTCTTCGAAACTTTCTTTCTATTTGGAGACAAGACCCTGCTGCCCAATACAATTTAGGAATTTTTAGTCAAAATGTAATCCTATGGGATGACCAAAATCCAGAACAAGTAATTGATGTTACCCCAAAGGAAGAAACAGAACCCCTTGTCGAACTTAATGAATTACTGCGACCATTTGATGAAGACATAGAAGCCCTCTTATCTGAAAAACCGATTGAGAAACATAAAGCGATGACTCCATTGCTAAAAGACTTGACCCAGACTCTTAACCCTCAAAAGACCACCCGAACGAATCCTTTTCTTCGAGAAACTTGGACCGCACAAGTTGATAAGATCCTACAAGACCTACCTAAGTTTAAACAATCTCGCCGAGGACAAAGACAGGCTGTTGAAGCCCATTATTATTTGGGAACAATAATAGAGAAACAGACCGAATATAGAGACCAAATTAGAGAACAAATTCGAAAGGTAAAAGGAGACCGGAAAGCTCAAGACATCTGGAAAGGAGCCCAGAGAATTAGAAAAATCTTCACAATTTGTCCCAAGGACTTAATGTACCAAACCAATTACCTTTCTGTGACCCAAGTGACTAAACTGAAAGATGAGGTTTACGCCGCTCTATTGGAAGAATTAGAGAAGGAATTTACGGAGTAAATTTTCTTAAGGGGACGGAAATGTTATAGAACGATAGTTTATTATATTACCTTATTATTTTATTATTTTATTTTTATTATTATATTTTATTATTATATTGTATTATATTATTATCTTGAGAAGTTAGAATAGTTGATACCGCTTATAACGCTTATAACGATTATCACGCTTATAACGCTTATAACGATTATCACGCTTATAACGCTTATAACGATTATCACGCTTATAACGCTTATAACGATTATCACGCTTATAACGCTTATAACGATTATCACGCTTATAACGCTTATAACGATTATCACGCTTATAACGCTTATAACGATTATCACGCTTATAACGCTTATAACGATTATCACGCTTATAACGCTTATAACGATTATCACGCTTATAACGCTTATAACGATTATCACGCTTATAACGCTTATAACGATTATCACGCTTATAACGCTTATAACGATTATCACGCTTATAACGCTTATAACGATTATCACGCTTATAACGCTTATAACGATTATCACGCTTATAACGCTTATAACGATTATCACGCTTATAACGCTTATAACGATTATCACGCTTATAACGCTTATAACGATTATCACGCTTATAACGCTTATAACGATTATCACGCTTATAACGCTTATAACGATTATCACGCTTATAACGCTTATAACGATTATCACGCTTATAACGCTTATAACGATTATCACGCTTATAACGCTTATAACGATTATCACGCTTATAACGCTTATAACGATTATCACGCTTATAACGCTTATAACGATTATCACGCTTATAACGCTTATAACGATTATCACGCTTATAACGCTTATAACGATTATCACGCTTATAACGCTTATAACGATTATCACGCTTATAACGCTTATAACGATTATCACGCTTATAACGCTTATAACGATTATCACGCTTATAACGCTTATAACGATTATCACGCTTATAACGCTTATAACGATTATCACGCTTATAACGCTTATAACGATTATCACGCTTATAACGCTTATAACGATTATCACGCTTATAACGCTTATAACGATTATCACGCTTATAACGCTTATAACGATTATCACGCTTATAACGCTTATAACGATTATCACGCTTATAACGCTTATAACGATTATCACGCTTATAACGCTTATAACGATTATCACGCTTATAACGCTTATAACGATTATCACGCTTATAACGCTTATAACGATTATCACGCTTATAACGCTTATAACGATTATCACGCTTATAACGCTTATAACGATTATCACGCTTATAACGCTTATAACGATTATCACGCTTATAACGCTTATAACGATTATCACGCTTATAACGCTTATAACGATTATCACGCTTATAACGCTTATAACGATTATCACGCTTATAACGCTTATAACGATTATCACGCTTATAACGCTTATAACGATTATCACGCTTATAACGCTTATAACGATTATCACGCTTATAACGCTTATAACGATTATCACGCTTATAACGCTTATAACGATTATCACGCTTATAACGCTTATAACGATTATCACGCTTATAACGCTTATAACGATTATCACGCTTATAACGCTTATAACGATTATCACGCTTATAACGCTTATAACGATTATCACGCTTATAACGCTTATAACGATTATCACGCTTATAACGCTTATAACGATTATCACGCTTATAACGCTTATAACGATTATCACGCTTATAACGCTTATAACGATTATCACGCTTATAACGCTTATAACGATTATCACGCTTATAACGCTTATAACGATTATCACGCTTATAACGCTTATAACGATTATCACGCTTATAACGCTTATAACGATTATCACGCTTATAACGCTTATAACGATTATCACGCTTATAACGCTTATAACGATTATCACGCTTATAACGCTTATAACGATTATCACGCTTATAACGCTTATAACGATTATCACGCTTATAACGCTTATAACGATTATCACGCTTATAACGCTTATAACGATTATCACGCTTATAACGCTTATAACGATTATCACGCTTATAACGCTTATAACGATTATCACGCTTATAACGCTTATAACGATTATCACGCTTATAACGCTTATAACGATTATCACGCTTATAACGCTTATAACGATTATCACGCTTATAACGCTTATAACGATTATCACGCTTATAACGCTTATAACGATTATCACGCTTATAACGCTTATAACGATTATCACGCTTATAACGCTTATAACGATTATCACGCTTATAACGCTTATAACGATTATCACGCTTATAACGCTTATAACGATTATCACGCTTATAACGCTTATAACGATTATCACGCTTATAACGCTTATAACGATTATCACGCTTATAACGCTTATAACGATTATCACGCTTATAACGCTTATAACGATTATCACGCTTATAACGCTTATAACGATTATCACGCTTATAACGCTTATAACGATTATCACGCTTATAACGCTTATAACGATTATCACGCTTATAACGCTTATAACGATTATCACGCTTATAACGCTTATAACGATTATCACGCTTATAACGCTTATAACGATTATCACGCTTATAACGCTTATAACGATTATCACGCTTATAACGCTTATAACGATTATCACGCTTATAACGCTTATAACGATTATCACGCTTATAACGCTTATAACGATTATCACGCTTATAACGCTTATAACGATTATCACGCTTATAACGCTTATAACGATTATCACGCTTATAACGCTTATAACGATTATCACGCTTATAACGCTTATAACGATTATCACGCTTATAACGCTTATAACGATTATCACGCTTATAACGCTTATAACGATTATCACGCTTATAACGCTTATAACGATTATCACGCTTATAACGCTTATAACGATTATCACGCTTATAACGCTTATAACGATTATCACGCTTATAACGCTTATAACGATTATCACGCTTATAACGCTTATAACGATTATCACGCTTATAACGCTTATAACGATTATCACGCTTATAACGCTTATAACGATTATCACGCTTATAACGCTTATAACGATTATCACGCTTATAACGCTTATAACGATTATCACGCTTATAACGCTTATAACGATTATCACGCTTATAACGCTTATAACGATTATCACGCTTATAACGCTTATAACGATTATCACGCTTATAACGCTTATAACGATTATCACGCTTATAACGCTTATAACGATTATCACGCTTATAACGCTTATAACGATTATCACGCTTATAACGCTTATAACGATTATCACGCTTATAACGCTTATAACGATTATCACGCTTATAACGCTTATAACGATTATCACGCTTATAACGCTTATAACGATTATCACGCTTATAACGCTTATAACGATTATCACGCTTATAACGCTTATAACGATTATCACGCTTATAACGCTTATAACGATTATCACGCTTATAACGCTTATAACGATTATCACGCTTATAACGCTTATAACGATTATCACGCTTATAACGCTTATAACGATTATCACGCTTATAACGCTTATAACGATTATCACGCTTATAACGCTTATAACGATTATCACGCTTATAACGCTTATAACGATTATCACGCTTATAACGCTTATAACGATTATCACGCTTATAACGCTTATAACGATTATCACGCTTATAACGCTTATAACGATTATCACGCTTATAACGCTTATAACGATTATCACGCTTATAACGCTTATAACGATTATCACGCTTATAACGCTTATAACGATTATCACGCTTATAACGCTTATAACGATTATCACGCTTATAACGCTTATAACGATTATCACGCTTATAACGCTTATAACGATTATCACGCTTATAACGCTTATAACGATTATCACGCTTATAACGCTTATAACGATTATCACGCTTATAACGCTTATAACGATTATCACGCTTATAACGCTTATAACGATTATCACGCTTATAACGCTTATAACGATTATCACGCTTATAACGCTTATAACGATTATCACGCTTATAACGCTTATAACGATTATCACGCTTATAACGCTTATAACGATTATCACGCTTATAACGCTTATAACGATTATCACGCTTATAACGCTTATAACGATTATCACGCTTATAACGCTTATAACGATTATCACGCTTATAACGCTTATAACGATTATCACGCTTATAACGCTTATAACGATTATCACGCTTATAACGCTTATAACGATTATCACGCTTATAACGCTTATAACGATTATCACGCTTATAACGCTTATAACGATTATCACGCTTATAACGCTTATAACGATTATCACGCTTATAACGCTTATAACGATTATCACGCTTATAACGCTTATAACGATTATCACGCTTATAACGCTTATAACGATTATCACGCTTATAACGCTTATAACGATTATCACGCTTATAACGCTTATAACGATTATCACGCTTATAACGCTTATAACGATTATCACGCTTATAACGCTTATAACGATTATCACGCTTATAACGCTTATAACGATTATCACGCTTATAACGCTTATAACGATTATCACGCTTATAACGCTTATAACGATTATCACGCTTATAACGCTTATAACGATTATCACGCTTATAACGCTTATAACGATTATCACGCTTATAACGCTTATAACGATTATCACGCTTATAACGCTTATAACGATTATCACGCTTATAACGCTTATAACGATTATCACGCTTATAACGCTTATAACGATTATCACGCTTATAACGCTTATAACGATTATCACGCTTATAACGCTTATAACGATTATCACGCTTATAACGCTTATAACGATTATCACGCTTATAACGCTTATAACGATTATCACGCTTATAACGCTTATAACGATTATCACGCTTATAACGCTTATAACGATTATCACGCTTATAACGCTTATAACGATTATCACGCTTATAACGCTTATAACGATTATCACGCTTATAACGCTTATAACGATTATCACGCTTATAACGCTTATGACGCTTATAACGCTTATGTTGCTCTTGTAGATTATAGTGTTTATCATTGTAAATTAACGCTTATAACGCTTATTCTAAAATGTATTTAAAGACACAGAATTTCCCTTAGTCAAACTAGACCAAGACACCCCACTTCTCTTATACTTAATATACATCTTGTACTGGGATTTCTTAGGAACAGAAACCTAAGGATAGCCCTATCTTAGATTATTAATAAAGAAACTATTTATCTTAATAACACCAAGTTTATTATCAAGTAATAGTAAAATCGATAATTCCTCATTGAATACTCTCACGAACTGCCCTTAGAGAAGAGTATAATTTCTTACAGACTAAGGAATTATACCTACCTCTTGGACACCGCTATAAACCGATAAAGGATCCCTGTAGCCGTGTCGTTGTTATAGTAAGGAGTAAAAGAAGGCCTCCCTACTGTAACACTACGTTAAGCCAACTAGATAGAAATAGAAAAGAACACCCTATTGCCTATGCTAGTAAAAGCCTACGCAAAGAAGAAATGAATTATGCAGCTACTGAGCTAGAATGTGCTGCAGTTATATGGGCTATTGAACATTTTCATAAATACTTAGGCACTACCCAATTTATCTTGGTTACAGACCATTCAGCATTAAAATAGTTACGTACTGCTGAACCTAAAGAAAGGATTGGAAGATGGATTTTGAAACTTCAGCCATATAATTTTGAAATTGTTAATAAACCAGGCCAAATTTATTCCAATGTTGATGCCCTCTTACGCTTACCGACCCAGGCTACCAACCTGATTGAATTTTATGAATCTTGATCAATATTATAACCTTTATCACTACCTAGACACAGACCAATTCCCAAATGAATCTACTGATCAAGAACAGAAACAACTTAGGACCCAGGCCAAATATTTTGAAATCAGACACCACTTACTTTATAAAAAGAATAGAAGAAACCAGACAGACCTCTTAGAGTCATCAAATGGACCGAGGTTGAACCGGTATTATATATGATGCACAAGCACCCTACCGCAGGACATTTAGGAACGGATGCTATATACCATAAAATATCTGAACGATATTATTGGGATCAAATGTATAGAGATATACAAGAATATGTGAAGACTTGTGAGGAATGCCAAAGAAGACAAAAAGGTCATAGAAAAGAACCTTTACACCCTATTCAAATTGAAGAGCTTTCGAACGTATTGGAATCGACCTTGTAGGACCTTTGCCTATAACTAAACAAAATAATCGCTATATTATTGTTGCTACGGAATACCTAACACGATGGCCAGAAGCCCGTGCTGTTCCAGATGCTGGTGCTAACACACTTGCTAAGTTCATATTTGAAGAAATTGTGTGTAGACATGGAACCCCTAAAGTTATTCTCTCTGATCAAGGAAGAAATTTTATTAGTGAAACTATCCGAATTCTCTGTGAACGATTCTTAATTAAACATAAATTTTCCTCACCATACCACCCCCAGATAAACGGAATGGTTGAAAGATTTAACCGAACTTTGTGTGAATCGCTTGCTAAAGTTAAGGGAACAGATAATTGGGATATTTATATTCCCGCAGTGCTTCTTGCATATCGAACGAAGAAGCATGCCACTACCGGCTATACCCCGTTTCAACTTGTTTATGGCCGACAAGCTACCTTGCCTATAGAAGCTCTTATTTCCGTAGAACCAACAGCTGCTCAAGATGTTGATTTACAAGATAGCATCTTGACCCGAGCATATGACTTAATTGAAAAATTACCAGCACTACAAGAAGATGCAAGAAAGAATACAATGAAATCCCAAGAGAAACTGAAAAAGTATTTTGACTCACGAAAACATATTGAAGACTTTAATATAGGAGACAAAGTATGGATACAACGGAAAGATATAGAAATGTCACGCTCTGTTAAATTTGAAGACAAATGAACTGGACCCTTTATAATCCATAAAAAACTAGGAAATGGAGCCTATAAATTACAAACATTACAAGGAAAAGTGCTACAAAAATATTATAATTGCGACAGACTCGCAAAATACCACGAAGCACAGACATGAAAACCAATAGTTGTTGTAGAAGTCATGAATTTCTGGAAGAAATTTAATCCGATGGAGAGTAACACAAGAAAAATTCTTTGTTAAACAAATGTATGACCTCAAAAGATATATATACACCCAGCCAGACGTTAAATTAGAAATTTTCCGATTTTTCCAATTCAAGTAATGGAACAAACTATTCTGCAACCTAATACTGTCCAAGCCTTATGCCATTTCCTTTCCATTTGGAAACAGGACCCAGCCTCTTGTTATATTTTAGGAATTTCAAATTCCAATGCACTACTATAGATAATGATCAACTCGAACAATATATTGATATTACGCCACAAGCAGAAACCCCAGCTTCCAACGAAATCGATGAATTAATTGGAACCTTAGACAACCCGGAGCCTCCGATACTATCACAACCGAATGATACCTCCTTGTTATCTCGACTCAAGGAAGATTTGAACCAGACATTGCAGCCCCAAGAAGTTTGTCACACTAACCCATATGCTGCCCCCGATTGGAAAACCCAAGTTAATAGAATTCTAAAAGCACTACGCCAGCATAGTAAATCTCGTAAAGACCAGATTACTATGATCGAAGCTCATTTTTATCTTGGATTACTTTTAGAGAAAGAATCCCTGCAACAAGAGCAAATAAAGGAGTTGATTCAAAAGCAAAAAGCAGATCGAAAAAGTAGAGACATTATTAAAGGAGCCCAACGGATTTACCAACTTTTCTCGCTATGACCGAAGAATTTAATTTACCAGACTAACTATTTGGCTGTGACTCAAATAGTCAAGTTAAAGGTTGAATTTTTCGAATCCCTGATTAATAGTTTAAGATCTTGAAATTTGTAGAACAAATTTTCTTAAGGGGACCGAAATGTTATAGAATAGACTTTTAATATTAGTTTCTTGAATGTATAAATATTAGTATAATTATTATTCTTATCTCATTATCTATAGTATTAGTTAGTATAAATTATTATCTTAGAAATTGCAAGGGAAAAGTAACCGGCGCCGCTTGATGCTTGACGCTTGACACTTGACGCTTGACGCTTGACGCTTGACGCTTGACACTTGACGCTTGCCGCTTGACGCTTGACGCTTGATGCTTGACACTTGACGCTTGACGCTTGACACTTGACACTTGACGCTTGACACTTGACACTTGATGCTTGACGCCTGACGCTTGACGCTTCTTGGCAATGATCCTCTATAGTGTTGACGCTTTACTCAACGGATATATAAACCCACCAAATTTCTCTTGGTAAAAGGAATTCAGACAATTGTATTTCTATTAATTACTTTCTTATCCCTTATCTCCTCCTCATTATTATTAAATAAACTATTGGGATTTCTAAGGAACAGACACCTTGGAATAGCCCTTTTGTTAAATTAATAAACTGTGTATTATCTCTTGTTGTTTTATAACGAACTGCCTTAGAGAAGTGTATAGTTTCTTACAGACGTAAAGGTAACTATACTTCCCTTTTGCACACCGCTTCACGCCCAACATAAGGGATCTCAGGAGCCATGTGATTGTTACTCTATCGGAATTAAAGAAGGCTTCCGGTACTGTAACAATAAGCATTTCTTAAAAATCGATTTTTAATACAAACCCCTATATAGTCACTTTTTATATTTGTAATATAATTGTGACTATATAGAGGTAACCTTTATTTTAGTCACACCTCTTTATAATCACAGTTTTTTGTATCCCGAAGGTGTGATTATAGAGGGTGTTAACTATATTAATAAAAAAAGTTTGTATAAAAAATGCATAAATTCTAAAAATTTTATACAATTTGAATGATTTTTATTAGTATACATTTTCATATTACATAACATAAAAGAAATTATTTTATAATTTATAGTTACAAATAGTTATTATATATAATAGTTTTTGTAATTAATAATAAAATGTTTAATATAACAAAATATATATACAGTCAATACAACCTTCCTAAATGCACAACAGCAAGTACATTTTTTATAAAATCTATATAGATCTACAACTTTATATAAATATTATATAGAATACTATATAAAAATTATATATGTTAATTTTTAATATAGAATTTATGTAAAATTTATTTGAATATATATAAAAATAAATTTATAAAAAAGGCTTATGTAAATGTTATATATTTATAAATTTTATGTATAATAATCAAGCAACTTTTATATGCTATAAATATCTAAATAAATTTTTTACATAAATTTTATATATTAATAAATTTTATATATTATAACTATATAACTTTTATATATCGTAAAATTTAAATAAAAATTTTATATAAATCTTATATATCATAAAATTTAGATAAAAATTTTATATAAACATTATTTATAATAAATTTTACGTGTATAATTATGTAACCTTTATATATTATATAAAATATAAATAAATTTTTATATAAATTTTAAGAAAAAGAAATAGTCAATATCTCAAAATTTTACTAGGGTAACCATGTTGTATTTTTAATTAAAAATGCTCCTCTCGCAATTTTACCCCTAATGTCAACTCTAATTCTACCCTAACCTTAATTATAACTTATATTTCATTTTACATTTTACTTATTTGTCTACTTAACACATTTTTATATTTTAAATTTTCGTTACATAACTATTAAATAAATATTATTTAAAAATTATATTTATGTATAAATTATACTATATAAGTCTTCATTGGGTTTGTAGACTTATATATCATTTTTAAATACATAAGTCTATATAAAAAAAACTTTGTAATGCATGCTCTATGTAAAGTCTCCTTAAATGCAAACCTTTCGGCCCAACTAATATTACACTTAAAAGATTTTATCTTTCTAAACAATACTTCTCTAAATGCAAAGTTGACATAATTTTTATATAAAGTCCCATTATAATGCATTTAGAGAGGTCTGACTGTATCACAAAAATTTCATGCAATTTAAATAAAGTTTTATTGGTTGTACTTTTATATTATATTGGATAAAAAATTTTTATTATTTTTTTTTATCCAAAAAGTAAAAGATGAATTAATAAAAACTTGTTTAAATTGGGAATTAATTAGGCATAGCACTCTGTATTTGCTTGTATATTGTACTGTATTTATAATATCTAAATATTCACTTATATACCACCTTTCAAATTTTACTAAAAAATTCTTTGCAATATACTTCGTATTTCCTTGCCCTAACTCTAACTTTAACCTAATATTATTTTAATGATCTACCAATTATTTTTGAGGATCAGGTATAACATGCAGATTTCCTTTGTATAATAAAAAATTTTGTCTACATAATCATTTTTATGGGCTTTAACAAAACTTATTTGCAAAGTTTTGGTATTACCTACTCTAACAATTTACCCTAACCCAAACCTCATATTAATTTAAATTTGTTATATAAAAACTATTTTTTGTTTGTTATACAGATTACAAATTATATATATATATACTGTATATACAATGAATTAGCATATTACAGAGAGCATTGCATACATTTATTTTTATTTTAATCAAATTTTTGTTATTGTTATTAAAAATTGTTTAGCTATTTGTTATTTAAATCTGCAAATTGTGTTTATAATGAATTAGCACATAACAGAGAGCATTGTATATATTTATTCTTAATCAAATTTTTGTTACTATTATTAAAATTGTTTGGCCATTTGTTATTTAAATCTACGTACAAATTATATTTATTTAAACATAGTTATATTGAAACAGTTCTGAGAAACAGCCTTTAATTAAAAAATATTATAAAAATATTAGCAATATTATGTGATATATTTATAAATTTGCATTTTTCTTTATAAATAAGCAAAATTATATAGTATTCAATTAATTATTTTAGTTTCATCGATAAAATTTAATTATAATGTAATAATCAATATAGCTGATATAGTTTTAATTAAATTGGTCTGTGGATGCTCTAATCTACTATGTATTAATGTACTTCTAGTTTTGTATAATCCCATAATTTTTGTGCAAAGTTTAATCTTTATGCAAATTATTATACAAATTTAATAGATTGTTTTACAATATTACTTAATAAATTTATAGTTTGAACTTCAAATTCTTTTAAAAAAAATATGTAAGATTGACAAACAGATAATTTTTCATGCTTAAACTTTCAATATGGATTAAATAATACTATCAGAAATTAAATAGCTTGCTAATAATTATCAAAGGAGAGTGTTGGAGTAAAAAAGGATGAATGTAAGATGTTTGAGTTATACCTTAAAGCTGAGGAAATAGAAAAGCTGCTAGAACGGTAATGTATAGAATCAGAGTTGAAAGGGATTTATATAAGACATTTGTTTATTATCAAAAATCCACAGAGATGGGAATACTGCTGAAATATGTAATGTTGGATACTGTTGTAATTATGGAACAAAGGAATGGAGTTGAAACAAATTTACATGTATGATCTAAAGCAGGAAAAATGGATAATATATTTGCACTATTTGTGCCTGGTGCATATTATTATAGAGGAGCTGGAATAGAAAAAGCAAGAAAAAAGCATTTTAATATTATTTAAAATCTGTAGAATAGGAAATGCTAAAGGAAAAAAAGAATTTGTATCTTCTTATCATTATGAAATCAGAATCAAAAAGAATGAACAAAAGATGTTTAAATATTATCAAAAATATGCTAACATGGATGATGTTACTGGAATATCTAATGTTTATTAATGCTATGATAATGGAATTGGAGATAAAAAAGATAAAAATAAAGCATTCAAATTTTGTGAAAAATTTGCAGATATGGGTCTGCTTGTGGGTTATATGGTAATATTATTTGGAATATAATTATAAAGAATGAATGCAAAGCATTCAAGTATTATAAAAATCAGCAGAAATGGAATATGCTGATGGAATGTACATGATTGGTGAATTTTATCAAAAAGGACATATTGTTGAAAAAATATATAGATTGCTTTTGAATGGTATTTAAAATTAGCCATTAAATGAACAATGTTCATACTCAAAAAAAAAGAACTTTTTCATTGGATACTATTTGAAAATTTTAAAAATGTTAAAGAAATAAATAAAGGTGCCTTTTTACAGTTTTCAAAACTAATATTTAAGTAAACTTTCTGCCTTATTGTCGTCATAATCAGTATGGAAATCACCATTACTTGTTAGTTTATATGAGAATATAGCAATTAAGCTTGTAAAAGGTTCCAATAAAGATAGAGA
Organism: Gigaspora rosea; assembly: GCA_003550325.1. Taxonomy (NCBI): domain Eukaryota; kingdom Fungi; phylum Glomeromycota; class Glomeromycetes; order Diversisporales; family Gigasporaceae; genus Gigaspora; species Gigaspora rosea. Next base: position 254,709 of record QKWP01000363.1, on the reverse strand, counting down.
ACCATTCTTAAAAAAGGTATTATATAGTAAAATATATTAATTTATACTGTTTTTCAGTTAAGTCTTGTCATAGTGTAAATCAATATTTAGGAATATCAAGAGATGAATAAACATATAATTACATTTTAGAGCTTAGTTATGCAAAATATGGTTTATTGTACAAAAGCCCTATTGGTATTTCTGAATTTAAATAGAAAATCAAATTAAAGATAATCTATAATATTTTATCCACTTTGATTGTATTTAGTCTAAAAAATTTTTATATAGAAATATACATCCTAGAAATATTTGGTGAAAGCTACAGACACAACATTCACATGATCTGTCTTCTTATTGGTATAACAAGATGGACCAGTCAGTAGACTCAATTATTTAACCTAACTTGTACCAATCAGCATGACTATGTAAATTGATTATCTAAGTTAATATGTAAATCTATAATTAATGCATGTAAATAATTATTTATTATCTAATTATATAGCTTCAACATATAACTACATATGTATAACTAATTTGCTTTTAAAGATACTTTACTTTAGAGACATGGAAGACATTACAAATGCCCGGAGTAATGCATTAAACAGTATTGTTGACTTGTTTAATCAGTCAACTTCAGAAGACATTAACAAGTGTGATTTCAAAGAAGAAAGTACCAAGTCTAAAGAAAAAGAATCTAGTCAAAAAATAAAAATTGCACAAATATTTGTAAGAAAGGATTGAAAATTTTAAGTAGTAGTTCATCTCTGAAGTGATATAAATAGCAAATTTTATTACTTTTACATAAAAATAGTAATACATTATAATTGTGTCAAGCTTTAATATGATTTTTATACTCTTCAGCTATGGATTAATACTTAATACATTATGATTAATTACATTATGATTGATATAATTAAAATTTTATTATATTTTATTTTTTTTACAAGCTTTAATAATGGTTGGTCAATACTATGATACCAAGAAGGATATTCTTGATGCTGCTCAAGAAAATGCCAAAAATTTAGGGTTTGCAGTAGCAATTAAAGTAGTAGCTCTCATCACCTCTATATACATTGTGAACATAGTGGCCAACCTCAAAATAATTGGAATTTAACTGTAGACACCTGGCAAAGAAAGAGGATGAGCAAGCAATGTGAATGCCCATACCTTTTAAAAGCTGTTCCAGATAAGTCAAAGTGGCATGCTTCAGAAATTAAGGATGAGCATAACCATTCGATAGCTAAAGATTTTTAGGTTTTTTATAAACATCGTCAATTAATATGAGATGTGTGTCAAAGTGCTGTAAAAATGCTAAAAGCTGATGCAAAGCCTAGTATGGTTTATAAGGCTGTTAGAAATAATGATGAAATACCAACTGAACAAGGAAAGATATATCGAACTTAAGTGCATGAATTCATTCTGTAGAAGAACGTATCTTGATGGAAGCATTAATAACAGGTATAAAAAAAAGGGGTATACTGTATGGTGTGAAGTTTATAAAGGAAGCTATTATCTATTTTGTTTGATTATTATTTCAAAAACATTAGCAATATTATTTACTATTTTAATATAGATGGAATTAAACACCTGTTTTTTTGTATACAAAATCTGTTAAAAATGCTAGACATTTTTCAGAGGTTGTTTTAATTGATGCAACCTCTAAAACAAATGTTTACAAATTACTATATGTAAACTTTGTTGGCATTAGTAACCTTGGGGCCAATCATTTACAACCTTTGGTATAGCTGGTGCTTGGATCTCAGACAAATCTGAAAAGTCATATACTTGGATAATTGAACAATTTGTTTTTTTGATTTTTTATGACATTTCTCCTTTTGTATTCGTTACTAACAACGATGCTGCACTTATTTGTGCTCTTAGAAATATATTCCCTGGGTACAAGCATCTTCTATGCACATTGCATGATTTAAACAATATTAAAAAAAAATTTAAGGAAACATTTTAATAATGACTCATTTCATGAAGTTATTATGATTATAGAAAAGTTTATTCATTCGAAAGATTGTAAAGCATTAGCTACTGCAATGCAGCCTATAATAGATTGGCCTTGTCAAGTTTAAATAAAACTGAAGTGTTAAAATATCTTGAAAAGTACATTTTAAAATAGTAAATTTTGTCTTTTTTTTAAAATTTTTTATTTTTTATTTTGTTTCATTTTATATTTTAATTTCATATAATTTATTTTTAGTTTTATTTATTTTCATTTTTAATTTTTCATTTTACAGTATTTTTTTTATTCAATATATTTATTAAATTGTTGTTAATTTGATATATAATATTTTGTTTACTTCATGAGCAAATTTTGTATATCTTGTTAAAAATCGAATAATCTTTATAAATTTTTTGGTCAACCATATTAGGATACATATTATAAGTAATATTATTAATATATAATTACTGATTTATTTATAATAACAACTCAATGTTAAAATGGATTTTTGTAGCTATAATATTATTATAATTAAGTTACAACTTGCATTATTAAGTGTGATTTTACCCCAAATATATAGCATTCTAATAATTAATCAGTTATATATCTATATTATTTATAATGTGACTATTTCTAATAAATAATTTTTTCTTTTAAAAATGGTGAAAGTCAAGGAAAAATGGGTTAGAGTATATACAAGTAGGATTATGCACTTTAATGCAACAACTACACAATGCATTGAAGGCACACATTTAGCAATAAAACTTGCTCTTGAATCTTCTGAAAGTTTGACAAGGTCATTTAGCTCTTTGGATAGATGGTTACGTTTACATCATGAGGAGAACTCTTTGCAAAATGAAAGTGAAAGCATTGGCATTGATCCTTTGTTAGTGAATACTTGTAAGGATCGATTGGCTCCACTTTTAGGAAAAGTGACTCAGTTTGCTTTAGATAAAGTTAAGAATAAACTTCTTAAAGCAACCATATATGAGGCCTGTTTATATGAACTACATGTCAATTACAATATACCTTGTAGGCATATGCTTCCAAAAGAAGGCACTGTAATGCTATCTATTATTTCAACAAGATGGTTATTATTTCATAATAGAGACTGGCCAGATTCTAACAGTCAAGAACTAGATCTAGCTAATTTAAAATCATCTGATACTTTCTTTCACTCAAGTCTCGATTATATAAAATTGAAAGTAATATGTGGACTTTCCAGATGAACAGCAAAAATTTACTCATTTAGAAAAGCTTGATAAGATTTTAGCAGTTCCTGCAATTGATCTTTCTGAGGTTAAAATGCCTGAAAAAATTGTAGAAAAAGGTCTTCCTTCTGGAACAAAATGATTACTAATTGCTGTAGAACTTATAGAACAAATAAAAAAAAAGAAAGTTAAAACTATCAAAAAAAGCGTAATGGAAGTACAAATGATTTGCAAGATATTTCTAGTAGAGGTAATAAAAATAATTACAGTCAATTCTTTTTATAACAAATCTCTTTATATTGAGCTTTAGAAAGAATAAAATATTAGCTTAGTATAAAAAGAGTTATAGTTCTTAAAAAAATATAAAATTTTATATAGTGAACTTTGTTATAGCCAAAACTAACAATTCGTTATAAAATAAATTGATTGTACAATTAATTAAAATTTTTTTGAATAATATGAGTTCAGATAATAGTTATAGTTTCTTAAAAAAGCTTAGAATATTATATAATGAGCATTTTTTATAACTAAAACAATAGTTCATTTTAGAATGAATTGACTTAACATTATTTTATTTATTTTTTTAGTTCAAAAGTTAAAATTCCAATTAAGCAACTGAATCCCTGTTAGTGATATAAACCAAGTTTATAATCCAAAGAGTGATGGTAATTGTAGATTTTGCTCACTTGCAATTGCTATTAGAGAAAATGAAGAAAATTGGAATCTTGTCAAGTTGGCCATGAATGGTCAATTAACTAAATGTATAGAGATTTATAGAAACTGGTTGGGCTATGATACTGATTTACCTAATCAGATATTGGAATGCAGAGCATCTTCATGCCCACCTTCTCACTGGTTTCTATCTCATGATTGAGCACAGTTGGCTGCAGATACATTATTTGTTCCTATTACTATTTTTGATGAGCTAAATAGACAAAGCATGCTGTTTTTTCTATTAGAAACACCTCCAAGACATAGAAAAAATCTGATTATCTTGCATTTTATAAATAGTAACCATATTGTTTATATAGATATGAAAAATTATATGAGAGTAAGTTGGCCAATAGTTAATCCACAACATATTCCAATAGGTCATAAATATATTCTTGTTGACAACTGGTCAAAGCTATTCTTATAATTTTATTTCATCTATATAAGCATTTAGCATAAAATAAGAAGCATTTTATTAAAGTATAACAAATAAAAAAGCATCAAACTATATGTTACATATATGAAAGCAACTACTATTATATATATATCTGAAAGCGACATATATAACAAAGCAAAATTAATTTATACTAAAGTACTAAAATAAGCCAAATCATTTTATATAATTAATTTTTTGCTTTTGTACTGGGTTTACCCCACTGTTTTGAAATCATAATGGCTCTAAATATTTATCCTTAAATACTAACTAGATGCTAACTAAACATTATTTAAATAGCCATGTTTTTGATTGGTTCAAAATCACGTTAAAAAATCAAGTCTTCTGACTGGTCCATTTTGTTGTACCAATAAGAAGACAGATCATGTGAATGTTGTGTCCGTAGCTTTTGCTGAAAAAAAATTATGAAATATATATTACCAGTTTGGTTTTATCAAAACTGCTCAATGAAAAGGAACAAGAAAATCATATTTATGGAATTTTACTTAATATTGCACTGGAGCTCTTTTAAAAAGTGCATGTACTCAAACTTCAGATATTTATTCATTCTCAATAATTATGGTGCAAATAACAACTAGTCAGAACCTTTTAATAATTATGATTTTAATATTGATCTCATGATAAAAACTTGTAATAGACTATGGCCAAAATTTGGACATTATTATTGCTCAACCAGATGACTTTATTTAAACAACTGAATGATTTTATTTAACAAAGTTGAAAAATATATGGGAGTAAGGGCTTGCTATCCTTAATAGCTCTAATATACACTATCATATTCTATTACAATGATCTAGATTTCTTAAAAACAGCAAGCAAAGACCACCATTCAAGCCCTGTGTGATCCACAGACAAGATGGTGATACAAAACTATTTAAAGATCAAAATGCCTTCAAGTAGAGAAACAACCTTCAGTCTTCACTATAGTGAAAAAGAGAATTAGCATATATGTTTATACTGCTATAAGCAAGGTATACTTCCTATTATGGTCCTTGCACTGCACTTGTAGCCGCAGAGCCAAATACAAAAACAGGTTCTTATACTGATACTGTAGCCATGGAGCCCAAAATCAAACATTAGGTCCTTGCACCACTAACACAGCTGTGGGGCCTGTTATAACAAAACATCAGGTTCTTGTACTGCCTATGCAGCCATGGAGCCTGGCATATCAAAAACATCAGATCCTTGCACTGATAAAACAGCTGTGGAGCCTGGCATAGCAACAGTTTCACTTGCTTGACATCAGGTAGGTAAGGGAGATGATAGAGCCAGCCTTTACAAGGTAAGCGATAGCGAAAAAAAAGATAATTTTTTTCTCCAAGACAACTAGCCTTAAATATTCTTCTTTGTCATTGTCCCTTACCCTGTACCAATCTAACAATAAACACAACAGTGTGAATCTCTGAAAATCATATACTAATCCAAAATTATCTGTAAATACAAGTTTCAACATATCATGACAATAGTAAAAGAATAACCATAAAAGGATACATAAAAAACCTGTAATATGCCTGATCATAAAGTTATCTGATTTTCGCAATAATGATCACTCTGTCACTTTGTTGACAGGCTTTTCAAGAAATTCCTGATTGTTATATTGAATTAGCAAACCAATATATGAATTTGAATCCAGACAAGTGTCCAAGATTTAGAGAAGTATACTAAACTAAATGAATAATAAATATTATTAGAAGTTAAATAATTTTAGACACAAAGTCAAAATAAAAGGTAAATTTTAAGAAATGATAATATTAATAAAAATTGCAGAATTGGAAATAATTAAAGAAAATTTAAAAAGCATATATACAAGTTAATTATATAATATAACCAAAATTGACAGAAAGCCTATCAAAAATGAAAAATTAGCAAAACTGCGTAAAATAGAGATTTCAGTTGATATTTAAAAATCTATCAAACATTTAGATTACTACTATTGTAATGGAATAAAAATAGTAACTTAGAGTTTTTTTTTATTTTTATATATATTATTATTTTATTTTTCATCTTAGTTGTTTATTATTCTATCTATATGTTGACATGCGCTAGTATACCCTTAAGTAAATAAGATCATTAATCTTATATTAGAAATAATTTATTATATATATAAGGGAATTACATATGGCAGGGAAAGTGCAGTGCATTTAATTTCATGCTGACACTGAATCTATAGCGCAGATGAAAGATTTTTTGCATTTTGCATTAACGCTGAATTATCTGATAAATATTAAATCTTTAGTGTGAATACTAAAATTGTAGCGTAGATGCTATAAAATTAAAATATATATAAGACCTCTAAAAAATTAATAAAGCAAGAATGAGTTTTGACATTCAATTTAAAAATGCAATAATAATAAAAGTAAATCTCTTATCTTTTGAATTCAACTTTAACCTTAGTAAACCTTGCGAGACTCAATTTGACAGACTGAATTGACTTGTAACTTTATATTGGCTTATTATAACTCGAATTCTGCGTAATAAGTTTGGTTAAGCTTTTAAAATTGTTCACGTGATTCTGTCTCTAATTGAACTTTGTACAAATTCTTTTACCTCAATTCCCTTGATCAATAACCTGGATTACTGATACTTTTATATACTATCTTCATTTATCTATACCCTCATTCCGTACATGGTTAGAGCTTTAATTGGTACTATTTTCTATATTGTTTTGAAGCTCTCCCAATCAACTATTATACTATATATTTTCTAAATTAAGTTTTTTTTACTGAGAATATTAAATTTTGTAATTAAGTTTTAATAAATTTAAGCAAATCCTTTAATAGTAATCAAAAAATATATTAAAAATAACTGGATATGCACAACATATTATTCATATATTCAGAAAAATGTTTTCTTATTTCTGTATTTATACAAATTTATATGTTTAGTTAAATATATATTACATATTACAAAAAAGAATTAATTTTATTACTGAAGGTGAACTCACTGATATATTGTTAACCTTAAGAGTTTTCACCTTTTTGCCTATAACTTTCGACCCAGAGAAGTTAGGAAGATGAAACAACTACCATTGGATTCAGCTCATCGAGGCGCTTCTAATTAGCTATAGATCATGTGATTCTGATCACGGGATCACAAGATCGGAAGACATTTGTGTTGAACTATTAATAGAACAAGATAAACAAATATCTTAACCTTATTAGGCAATAATACTGCGTCAAAATCTAACGAATCTAAAGGATCTAAAGGATCTAAAGGATCTTAAGGATCTAACATATCTTTTATATCTTTTATATCTTTCATATCTTTCATATCTTTTATATATATTATATCTTTTATATCTTTTATATATATAACATATCTATTAGTTTCGCATTACCTTTAGTACTATAAATAGCTTTTAAATTGAATTTGTATAACTTTATTGTAATAATTTATACATGTAATTTCTCTATAAATACACTGCTTTCTACCCTCTGGGAAGTGCAGTGTCTTCATACACTGGAATATAATAAAGATACAATTCTTAGTATCCTCATATACTATTAATTGTTTGCCTCTTTGCCTTAATACATAAATCACTCAAAAACCTCTTTGTTAAGTCCCATTTGGACGCCATAAACCTTAAAAGCTGTAAAGTTATAGTCGTCATACTATAATCAGCAGTCTCCTGAAGTTCTGAAAGAGGTGAATTTCCAGGTTGACAATATATATTCGATTATTATTGAAAAATTTTATGGAACTTTTATCTTAGGATTATAAAGTTGAAATTATAATTAAAGCTAAGGTTATGGTGCAAATTACAGTTAGACGTTAGATTTTTTTGAATATTGAACATTCTTACTTAGTACTTTAAATACCATTTACTGAAGCTATTTTTGAGAAATAGCATACCAGTGAATTTAAAGAAGCACTTGTTAAAAAACAAATCATCAATATAAAGAAATAGCTAAAGAAATAATTAAAATAAAACTTAAATAAAGATAAAAATTATCAAATACTATACTAGTTTTAAAAATGATATATTAAGTTTAGCTATTTAAGAATAAACAGTAATTCATCTTTCTATTAATCCAACAGAAGATGCAATTGTTAAGTAAATATTTAGAGTATTAAGAACTAAGACATGATGTAATTTAATTTTCATAGTAACACAGAGTGAATAATTAAAAGCGAAAGCAAAAATTATATAAGGTGAATGAATAATTTCTAGAGTAATTTTGGAAAAGTGGATTACAAAAGCAAGAAAAAAAATTTATTAAAATATAGCTCTACCAATATTTGGGGAAATAAAGTTAGCATTTATAAAGAGATTATGGTGGAAATGAAGAAACTGGAAGAATTTTAAAAAATAATTTACCAGTAAATATTAAATAACTGTCCTTAAAATGCGGATTTTGGGATTTTATTTAACGATTGACCTATTTTATCAAAAGGAATAGGCTGATAATAATGATGTTAAAGTAGGTAAATCTTATAAGGGATAATAACAGCATGAAGATGCTTTACTTTTCACAAGAAATTTTACTAAAGTCACATATCAAGTTTAAGACTTAATTAATGGGGCAAAATTTGTCAGGAAATAAATTTTATTTAGAAGAAATTATTTTAAAGCCAATTGAATTTACTGTTTTAATGGATTGATAAAATTTACTAAGTAATTTGAACTTTTTTTATTAGTTGAAAATATTAAATGAGTTTGTCACTTCGATTTACAAATGTTTTTACAACAAATCTTTCTTTTTTATTTTTAGTCTTGCAAAATTGGTAATTAATTGAATATTCAAAGAGATAGCTCTAGTAAGTTTGTTATAGATCCTCATTATTGACGTCACAATTTACTATTTTGCTTTTTTAATAAAAGTTTTTATAGAAAATAAAATTTGAGGAAGCCTGAAAAAAAAATTACAGATGCTTACAATCTTTTAGCTTTTATTCTTATAAAATAAATTCAACTATTCCATCTTTATTTGATACAACAAGCCAATATCGCGAAGGCTTAAATAGTAAATTCTGAGCTGACATATTTCAGCACTGCAATACTTACTGACTTTATTGTAGAATAATAAAATATTATTTGCAATTTTTGTTTTAATTTATTATATTTAATGAGTATTATTAGGATTACTATTTAATATCATAGAAGAGAAATTTCAATTACATGATTATTTTAATATTCATGTTATTAACAAAACTTTATATACCGGTAAACATGATTATAGCTGAACTCTATTCCAATCATTAGCTAATCATATTGAGAATTTAAGAACAAATTTGTATAAGCTTTAATGTATTTAATATTGTTTAAAAATCTTATAAAAACTTTACATAACATAAGACCATATAAAGTTAATTTTTTTGCTTCTCATAACCCAGCCAGGTTATATTTTGTAAATTTTTTAAAAAAACTTTTTTATATGTTTTAATATTCGGGTGGGATTTCAAAAAAATTTTTTTAAAAATTTTATAAAATTTTATATATAAAATTTTTAAATAAAAGTTCAGCCAGCTGGGTTATTTTTTTTGTCTCATGTTATTAGAACCAAAAAATTAACTTTTTATGGTCTAATATTGGATGTCTAATAAACTTATATTTTATTCATCAATTTAGCATAGTGGGAAGATTATACAATAGTTAACCCAGTGATAATTAGGAATGATTACAGATTATCACCCTCCATATAATCATAAAATAATTTTGTTTGCAAAATAATGTAAATAAATATTAGATGTTATAGATCTTCTCATTATATTTCACTGTCAAGTATAGTGTTCTAACCTGTCATGAAAATCCCAACCCGGGTGACCCGCAGGTGGGTCATCCGGGTGAACACTGGGTAGTAGAAAAAATTTTACTACAGGTCGCCCACGAGTGGTAACCCAGATCACCTGAGTAATATAAAAAATTTAATAGTTTAATTCTAAAAAATATAAAAAATAAAATAAAAAAATAAAATTTCAAAAAAAGTTGGTTTAAAAAAAAGAGAAAGATAGATTAAAAAAATTGGCTTGGAAAAAAAAACCTTAAAAAAAACGTTATATATTAATTTTTCCCAATTTTTGCATTTTTCAACTTTTGCATTTTTCAATACCATCACATTTGACCCATGTTATAACAATTTCTGGCTCGTAACCCATATAGATCATCCGACCCAGGTCAGAACACTAGATATATATAGTTTATAACCAACTCATATGGGTCACCCACATTGGTGACCCGCAGGTTGACCCATGGGTGACCAGTAAGTAACCTGCGGATTAACTACCTGGGTGGGCCATAATTCGACTCATGCCACCCACCCACACGCAGGTGACCTGGGTGATACTTACCCAGGTCAGAACACTAGTCAAGTGACTATGGCCAAAAAACTTCAAGTTCATTTAAGTTAGGGTTAGGATTAGGGTTCCTATATGGTTAAAGTTCCTATAGAGTTTAATGTTAGCAAAATATATGGGTCTTTGCCTTGAAAATAGAGTTCTGAGGTCCCCTAAACCAAAATTGAGATTTGTTTGAGCCTTAATTTATGAAGCACAAAGTTCATTTATGCAAGTTTTATAACTGATTAGCTTAATATTAAAATGAGTTATGGAAGTCCAGAAATTTGATATTGAATATAATGAAAATGATCGATATAGCAGATAAATATTTTACTATCAATTTTATTCAATAACTAAAAAGTTTTGTAAAGATCATTTCTAAAATTAGCAGAAAATCAAGTTTGGGTTGTTTTGGTTACACAATCTTTATTTACAATTTACTCAAAAAAATTTATAGTGCCGTAGGGTCATTTTTAAGGCAAAGACCCCATATGGGGTGAGTCAGTAGAAAAGGGACAAATTTTTTCTAAATAAAATTTTTCTTGACTTTAAGCTTAAATATCTTAACAACTATATTAATAAATTTAATAATTTTTTTTTATTTAATTCTATATAATTTCAAGATTAAAATAAAAAAGTTTTTAGCAAATTTGATTAAATAGTTTTAAGATATTTTAGTTTAAAAATTAAAAAAATTTTACTAAAAATGATTTGACCCTTTTTTACTGACTTACCCCCATATAGTGAAATTGCTCAAGGAATTTTTTTTGTTAAGGTATGAAAGATGATTTTTTATACAAATTTTAGATAAATGAGTGATTTTTGACAAAGCAAACATTTTGTTTCAATCTTCTGCTAGTGTTATGTTACATCAAGGCGTGACTTGCTATTGATTTGTGCTGAAACAAAATCACATGATAGTAAAATTCTGATAGCGATACTAGGGTAGTTGTGTTTATAGGATCTTAGGTGAAATTATAGGCTCTTGTACTTATATTTACAGATATGTAATTGATATTATCTAATATATGTTATATTTTTTGACCAATAAAATTATATGTGATTACATAGAGGGTGACAATTCATTACAGGAATAGTAAATGACCTGAAATGACTTCATACTCAAGTGAATAATGTCCAGTCATTGGTCATTTAAAAATATGAAATGACTTGTAGGATTATTTAAAAATATATACCATATTTGCACATAATAACACATAGGGAGTAATTTCAAATTTAGGCCTAAATTAAGTTTAATTCAGGCTATTACTTGAAATAACACCCGGCATGCTATTATGCACAAATACAGTAATAAATATAAACAACAAGAATCCTTTAATAATATGCAGTGCTTTTAAAATGCAAAATGTCTGCAACCAGGTATTTTTTAATCTATATAATTTGTTTTATGTCCCAAGTTTTTAATCTGCGCAATATGATAGTATTATTGGGGTATTTGGACCAGGGATACGTAAAAATTTCCAAATTTTTATGTGTATCTAATTTGGACCAGTGGTTATTAACTCTAAATTTTGTTATATATGCATATATTTAATTTTTTATTTATAAATTAACATTAACTACAAGACCATACTAGAATATTTGTGCATATTTATTTATTTATTCATGCCTAATTTAGGAATTATATAAGTATTTATATTTCAAATACTATTTATTTATTTGTGCTGATCAAACTTTAATGAACCATTAAAATTCTTAAAATGCAAATGAAACGGGTGCTTCTAACAAATCATTGAATAAATCCAATAAATTCCATTTTGCCAATAGATTATCCACTGAATAAGTAATACGTCTATCTAATTCAAATTCAAGTATTTCATTACTTGAAGATTCATTCTGATCAAAATTATCTTCATCATCTACAGTATTAGTCCCATTTTCTACCATATTTTACCAACTCTTTTCGCTAAAAATGTCAGAATCATTGTTTACATCTTCAGCCGTAACCTTTGTCATTTGAGAGATTTTACTTAACTGTGAATTTTCAGAAATAAACAAATCATTATTCTCATTGTCGCTTGTTAATTCTTCTTGTGTAGTGCCTTGGTTATCAGAATTGTAAGGTTGAATAGGAGTTGCAAGCCAGATTCTTTTATGTTTTTGTTCAGCCTCTTTAGCTTCATTACGTTTTCACTTGCTTAATATATCACCACGCAATTGTCTCATAGCAAACACCTTGTCATGTTTAAATTAATAAACTTAACAGAATTAGCAATATAAAATTATAAACAGATTACAATAAACTAAATAATGTTTATATACTGGCATGCGATTTCAGCACTTCGTATATAAGAAACCCATTGTTGACTATAAATGTTCCACTGAAGCAGAATTGATACAAATACCAAACAATTGCAAAGCTAGTTAAGATAATTCAGGTGCTAAACCTTTTGCAGAATCCCAAAAATCAATAATATTTCTGTTGAATTGGTTATATATTTCCTTATTAAAAGGAAATACTTTCCTTTGATATAACAAGAATTCATGCAAAATACATATTGGTACTTCACCAAACCAAGCATGATAATAATAATTTAACTATTGTCTAAAGTAAGAGTAAGAAAGACCAGGAACATTGGAAGAAAATGTTGAGAGTTGATATTTTGGATGTAAGACAAATGATAGAAGGAGTAAAGGTTGTTCCTATTGGGCCCACCATTTTTCTAATTATGCGACCATGTGTTCAAAAAAATCTTCATTTTTACAGTCTGCAAAAGTTTTAATGAGCCATCTGAAACAATGCATAATTTCAAATAGTCTTGCAGTGTTTTTCTGAAGCTTATTTAGTATTCCACATAGTGAAAATAGTAAATTTTAAAGTTTATAGAGCTAAACCCAGAAATTAGAATCTTGTATTATAGATATGATGTCAGGTGAAAGCATTTTGGTTGTATTTGCATTTTTTACAAATTTTTGCTGTGATCGTCCACTTTGAGAAATACTTGACATCCCAATTCTTGTTGGAGAAAATTTTGTAGCCAACATCTAATAAAAAAAATTAATATAATTTATTAAACTTTACTTATACATTTCATATATTTAAAAATCTACTTACTTTAAGTGCAGATTCAGTTTTTAATACAGAATAAATGCAAAAATAAAAACTGTTCCAATGTATTTCAGCTGGAGTGCAAGAGAGATCGTTTGTCCATAACAAGATACTTGTTCATTTCATAATAATCCAGTAAAATATGGGGAAGAATGAAAGTAGCTTACAATACGTATTGTATTTTTTGATGTTGTTTTATAAGTATCAGATGCCTTAAAAATGTTACCAAAAACCAAGTTTATTTGGTGTACCATGCAAAGTATAAAACCTTATTGGGAAATTCAATTCAAAGTTGTCACCAATAAAAAAAAAATTTTTTTAAATTTTAAATATATAAATATCTTTAGTATTTATATTTAATACTGGCCTTGTGGCTGCATATTCCCCAGCAGAATCAAACACATAGCAATTGATTTTTATATCCTTTTCTTGCATGTTATTCATAATTTCTTTAATGAGAAGCTTTGCATCTTCTGTTCTTGACCGCTGATCGCTAATATCATGCGAATTCCAAATCAAAGCTTCACCTTGAGAAGTAATCAACACAACACCAAAAAGATGCTCCTGCTTAATGTTCATCCAGCCATCAAATGCAGCAGTTACTCTGATTTTATCAGCATGTGCACGTTGTTGAATTTTCTCACCTAACTTTTCAGAATACCTTGGAAGAATTTTATTGCTTACTGCTTGTCGATTAGGTAATATTAAACTTGGTGTGATAAAATAAAAAACCATTTGTGTTTCATAATTTTCCATGAAAGTAAAAGGAAGACCATTTGATATGATCATATGTAATATCAGGTTTTCAAAATATGGTCTATCTTATTCAGATAGTGGACATAAAACATAACTTAGAAAATGTGTTTGTTTTTTTGGTGCACTGGTTTTTGAAATTGGGATAGAAATTTCATCTTCAGATAAAGAATCTAATAATTTATCAAGTAATTAATGTATAGACGATATAAATCAGTACTAAATATATTATATAATTATAACAGTATAGTTAGTTACCTTTGCGGCTCTCTTTTTTATTATTATTTTTTTTAGTGTCTTCAGGTACTGGCCGAGCAAAGATTTCCAAAACTTCATCTTCCTTATACTCAGCTTTAAAATTATGACAGTCTCTAAGATGGCTTCGGCATAGTTTCACTTTGTTAGAGACAAAGCAGTTTGAATTTGCAAGAGCAACAGGTAAAGTGTATTTCTGCATGCATGACAAACAGACTGCTTTTTTATTAGCTTTGGGATTATCAGGCGTAGCTAAATGAAAAAATTCTTGAAAGTTGTGTTCTTTTCTACCCATCATTATTGCAAAAAAAAAGAAAAAAAAGTTTTAGATCAAAGAAAAAAATGTATTATACATATAAGATGTTCAATATGTCTAATTTCCAAATATGCTAAATTAACATACCGATACGATGCGTCTTTAATTTTATACAAAATATCTCCTGGTAGATTCTGCCCATCTTGAGAAGTTATTTATTTATTTAGTTTTTTTCTTTTTTTTTATTTCTTTATTTTATTTATTTTTTTTATTTTTTTTATTTCTTTATTTATTTATTTTATTTTTTTTCTTGATTACTGTTGAAGTAAAATATCAATTAAGGTAACTTTCTTACGATATAAATTTATTTTACTGCCACTTTTTTCTAACTGCTAATAAAGGTACTGTATATATTTATTTTGGTGATAAAGCTGATTAGACACTAATGCCAGTCACAATTCTCTCTTTTATACTATTTTTACAATTGATGACATATTTTTTATGCAATACTGCAATATTAAAAGTCTATTTTTTTTCAAGTTTTGGCTGGTTAAAACATATGAAAATAAAACTGGTTCCAATTTAATTAAGCTTTGCATGCATAAACTTACCTGATCCAACAGTATGTATAAATACCCAGCCAATTTTGTTGTATCACCCAATCGTAATATGCATAATGACCCAAATGACTTAGGTCATTTATAAATGACCCGGGTCATTTGGTCATGAGTTATTTTTAAATGACTTGAAAATTAAATAACTCAAATAACCGGTCATTTTAAGATCATTCTAGGTCATTAGTCATTTGAGCAAATGACCTGGTCATTTACCATCCCTGATTCATGATAATCACTGGGTTAACTATTGTAAAGGTGTTCCCAGCATAGTTTCAGAAGGTCATTTTCTAACAAAAATCCAATATAGTTACGATTTTAGTAATCATTGACAGAGTACTTGACCAACAAATACAACTAAACCACCTTTAAATTTTTATTATAATTCTAACAGTCTACTATGTTTCATAAATCACTTGTCATAACCAAATTAATAATTACAAAATTTATTTGTAAAAATAAATAAACAATAAAACAATTAAGATTTAAAAAGTAAATAATGGATTATTGAATTTTTTTATATTCTGGCTTTGGTACTAAACAATGGCTTTATTTCAACTATGTAAAGAATCTTCTATCTAATATATACTAGAAAGTTTTAATTATTAAGTCATGTCCGCAACTTTATTTACTTTGTAATGTTATATGACTAATATTTTTACTTAATAATTAACTAATATTATATGCAAATAATTATCTTATACTATACTTAGTAATAATATTCATGGGCAAAGTACATGTTAGTATTTTTTTTTTTTTTTTTTTAGCTCGGTGGTTCAATAATTGGATTTGATCGAATATTTGGAATTGGATTTGGATAAATAATTGGAGTTGGTTAATTTCTCCTTCTCAGATACCGTATTATTAAAATAATCAATGTTAAAACAACACCGCCACCAACAATACCACAAACAATAACAACAATATGTAAATCTGAAGATTTGTCATTATTAGCTAGATATTGATAATCTAGTTAAACTATCGTATTTATTATCATAAAAACATTGTGCTCCAATTTCTAATCCACCAAATGTATAATTTTTTTGCCAACAATAGATTAAACATGATTCAACTATCATTCCAGCAACATCTTCTAAAGTACCATTTAAAAGTCTTTGATTACAATATGAACTATTCTTATAACACCTTTAGTTCGACCGTTTTTATTAATGTTATGAATTATTTCAAGTTTTTTTGATATCTATAGTAGGTGCAATGTAACTTGAAATAGAAGTTAATGCGTTATAAACTGTATAGCCATTTTCGCCACCACATATGTAGGATGAATTGCCAACGCATTTGAGATTACAAGTTTGATTGACTAATGAATCATTAGTTAATTTAGTATACGAATCTAATCCTGTTTTATTTCTACATTTACACTGATTTCCATTTATGAGTGCTGCAAATATAAAAAGATAATCAGCACAATGAATGATACACAGACCAGGATCCATTAAAATGCCATCTTGATCTTGATATGTATCAGAAAATTTTAAATTCGCAAGACCATTTAGAGTATCAGTTGTAATGGACGAATTACGAATATTACACTCTAATGGACTGATTGATGGATGATTTCTTAATGTTAAGTTTCTGGCACATTCCCCAGGAGCGCTCAATAACATTTTATTTACAGTAAATCATGATAAAACATTCATATAATTGGTTAATTTTTGTAAATCTACCCGTGATTTTCGTGATAATTAACCAATGAAAATACATAATTTTTTAAAGGTATTGTTTTTAATACTATAGTACTAGCAAGTGAAAAAAATACTTCGCGTAAAGAAGCTTACAAAACTTATAAATACACACAAAAAGAATTTATTACTTATGTTTAGAGAATAGATAGATACACGTAAAGTGTGATTAAGGTAATGTTTTATTACTAATAAACCCAAACATTAAATATATAAACCAAAACTTTAACGGTTAATGGTTAATTTACGGTTGCTAAATCCAAACATACTACAAGAACCAATCAAATTTAAGTATTAAGTCGAATTTTCTATACTAGAAAGCTTGAACCTATTAAAATTTAACAGTTAGTAATAAAAGTTGATTTAAGTCTAGCATAATAAAATAGTTTTAGCAAAAAAAGGTTCCAGTTACCTTCACTCTACTGTATAAATTTGATATGGCTCAATAAACATTCGGCATATTTTGCCTTCTAAATAAAATTCTTGATCTTTTCTTAATTATTTTACACAGTAAATATTTACGCTCTTGCGAAGCTAAAGGTAAAAAAGGTGTATTTTTTATTAGTGAAATATTACATTCTTTAAAGTGTGTAAATAAGTTACCCGGGCAATTGATTTACATCAGCCAATCATATGAATATCTCCTATGAGCTAATAAAATGTTAATCACACATAACTTGTGCATGTTCAAAGTTAATCCGCAACACATAAGCACTGTCTCAAATTCAGTGCGTAACACCAATTAAATTATGGTAAGGCAACAACTCTTTTTTTGTAGAGTTTCTTAGATTGGCAAAATTTTAATTTACATTTTGCATCATGAATTTTTAGTAAAACCGTTATAATGCTAAATTGCAATGATTGAGAAACATCACAACTAATGCCCATTTATTCTTGTAAATTTGATAAATTAGAAATGCTAAAAAGGGTTACATTGTGAAAAGGCAGATAAATTATATATTTTTTTTATCGCATTACAATGCATAAAGTGAATACAAAGGACAGCATAACGTCATACATTAAAAAGAACATCTACTACTATATCTAAAATGAAAGAAATAAAAAAGCATTTATAAAAATTTTATTCCATATTAATTATATTCAGAATGCAAATTGGACAATTTCATTTTGTAGAAAACTAGCATATAGTCATATGTGGGCTTCACCACCTAGATTTAATGAATAATTAAATGTAATGAGTAATATCTTAACAATATGACACTGCAGTAACAATCTAAATTTATCAATTTGATATTTAAAATCACTTAGTTAACTATACCCAAGTTGATTGCTTGTAGTGCATATAAAATTGGATTATGAAAATTTCTAGCATAGAGGTCGGTCAAAATTTTGAAGATTCAAATATTAATTTATTATATCTGAAAATCGTTACATTCACTTAGATTCGATGAAAATTCGATATATAAACTTGTAGAGGTTGTACCCATATAAGAACCACCTGGATAAACCATCAGCTGAGTCATAACTATTTGCTATTCGGATAACCCTGATTAATAATCTTACAAAAAATGGTCTTAACATCATTTGTTTATATCAATAAAAAAAATTTTTTTTACTTAATCTCATTTTATTTCTTAAATATAAAAAATATCTATTTGATTTAAGTATATTAAAATTTTTTAGATTCATAAATACGTAGTTACTTTTGACTTTGTATCATCAATATATTAGAACAACTACTCATTTGACAATATTATTCATTATATTGTTTTTAGGTTGCGTAAACAATGAGAGATAAATTGGTGGCTTTTTTAAACACAATGTCATAGGAATATCAAACTTTAAGACAATATCACAATGCAAAATTTTTTTAAAGATTGTGAATAAAAATAAATCTTTTGTTGAAAAATAATTCATAAATAATATTAATATAAAAATTAACACACAAAATAACATGTCAAATGGAATAAATTCGATGCAACATAAATTGAAAAGTGACGAAAAACAGGCAGTATTACACTTCAAACCTAATTTACATCATTATTTGCTCTTTCACTGGACTTGCAAAAATCGTAAGAGGTCTAAAACAGGAAGAATTATTTAGTCAACAAGTACAGTATACTCTTGATTTGATTTAAATTAGTAATCAGACAAATTCTTAATTTCTATTCGATCCTAAAATCTATGAAATGATATTTCTATTCGATCCTAAAATCTATGAATTGATATCACATTGAAGATAAGGTAATTTATTTACTAATTTTTATTTTCTTTTTGATCAAGTTTCGCAGGCATTTATTTACATGACAAATTTATTATCAATTATTTTCTAAATCACGTTTGATGGCCACTACATCCATAAATAGTTCAAAAATTTTATTTTGCGAAATGAGAGCTCTCACTATGATTCTTTTATTTGTCAGTGATAATTACAATTCCTGATCAAGAAAGCTCCTATTTAATGTTATGTGCTATTTCTTATTAACTTGTTGGTTTCTTTAATAGTTTTTATACCTTAATATATATAGTAATAGCTTTGTCTTGTTATCCCTACTTCATGAAATCCTAGAAATTTTCAGCAAAATGTTTATAATGATTATAGGCAGGAAGATTAATGGTTACGGCTTGAATACAATATATAAGATCCAATTTCTTGATTTTATTTTTTGTTATTTGACATTTAGATTTTTTATAAATTTGATATATAAATGAAGCCTATATCGACAAACTGTAAATTAACCAATTAAGCAACTAGTCAAAAGCTATTGATAGCTGAATAATGCCTCTATTACCATAAAATTTATTTCTTCGCAATCATTTGTATTTATTACTATAATATCGGATCTAATTATAAATTTTGTAGTATTTATTAGAATAACCCTATGCATTGACGAAGTCACGCTAGGGTTATTATCCGAGGATCATCCTTTGTGGCTTGTATGAATTAAGGCTTGTATTGAAAGACAATGGATATGCATACGATCGTATGCATTATAGAAATGCATGTGATTGAAATTATTGAAATTAAGGGATATTCATATGATTGAGGTCAAAGTAATATGGGCGTAATTGGAAAATTAGTGCTTTCTTTTCGCTTGTCTTGTCTACTTGTTCTTTTCGCTGCCCGATTACGATTTGGATTCTTTGTGACTGGCCTACCATCCCCTCCCTTTTTGAAAGACGTTGCATCCTGCCGGTTTCATGCTTGTAAGTTGAGTACGCCACACCGCAGCGTTGTCAGCAAAAAAAAAAAAAAAATAGAAGAAAGAGAGAGAAAAGTGAAAAGTAAAGTTGAAGTGGAATGCGCCACACCATATCCTCATTTTGTACTTCGTCACTTGAAACACACAGTGACAAGCTGATAAGTAATATGTAAACATAGAAAATTGACAAAGAGCACAAGTATGTCAAAATAGAAGAGAAAAGTAGTGAAGTGGAGCACTACTCCATATGTATCTTCATAATGTAATGTTTAATAAAGCATTCGAGCGAGAATAATATTTCGAATTTGAATTATTTTTAATAAAAATTTACTTATTTTTAAAAAAAAAATCTTTAAAAACATTTCATAAAATTATATATAAAATAATTATTTAAAGAAACAAAAAACTGTTCATATAAAAAAAACCCAAACATTAAAAAAATTAATTTTTTATTAATTGTTAAAATGTGAGTAATCAAAAAATTATGACCAATATTACTATTTTCTAGTTTTGTGTAATCTGTATAATCCATATGATTTATGTGTAAAGTCAATCCGTATTAGCGGGTCACGATTAAAAAAAAACAGCTAATAAACAAGATGATCTATGCATAATTCAGCATGCCGATGAAAAAAGATTTGAGGGGTTAATTTGTCGAATGAATAACCTTTACTGACTTAACATTTTGATCTTCTTGTGATTATGTGTAATTAAGGTCTGAGAGATTTTTTTTGCCATAGTGCATTGATATTAAAAGTAAAAAATGCTTTATATGAATGGCTGTAATTTAATAATAATTATAATGTAAAATCAAAATAAAGAATCTAATATAATTTAAAAGTTTGAAGAGTTTTATAAGTTTGGTATTATAAAAATTTAAAACTCTAATACAAAACATGCTAGCTATAATGCCATTCAAAGTTAATTTTTCGTTTGCATTACCCGCCGTCCCATTTTTTCAATTTTTTCAATTTTTATTTTTGTTTTTTTTTAATTCCCAATTGTACCAATTGTTCGATTTTTGACATCTTTTTTTCCTGCTATTTCATCCGATGTCACCCAATGGAGACCTTAATTTCCCGTAATTGTCAGATAGGGCTGACAGGAAAAATATGACTGCCGGCTCAATTTTTTGATTCCTTATTGTACAAAATGAAAAATTAACCTTGTATATCATAAAAGTGAACATTATTCTACAATATTTGTTATTTGTAATAAAAAAAAAAAAAAAAAAAACGTCCGTCTGTCCCGAATTTTGAAAACCATGTAATGCAAAACGAAAAATCAACTTTGCGTGGCCTAAATTATATAATTTAAATTTTAAAATTTCTAGTGCATGATAGAAGAAATTCCCAAATTCCCAGTGAACTACCTCAACACAGCTAAGTTAAGAAATGCTTATTGCACAGATTCTTCCTATATTTACTATTTTCTAGCTTCAAGACAGGTAACTTGGGTATCAAGAAAATGCAATTAACTTTTTACAGGATATTCAAGAGTTTATTACAAACTACCTAGAAACCCTTTAACGATAGATACTTTAGTTATTCGAAAGCTTGGAAAGACATTACTTCATTTTAAGATTTTAAAGCTAAATAGTCAAATATTATAATCTGGTTAAGATATCTTAAAAATAAATGTCGCAGCTGAAGCTGGAAATGGCTGAAGCTGGAAATTAGAGGTCTCGATTTAAAACTATAAACCCTACTAAAATCCAACTATACACTTTTATTATAAACCCTAACCTTAAATTCTAATCTAACTATAAAAAAAAATCGTACAAAATGTATTCCAAAATTTTTTGTAAATTTCATATTAAAATATTTAAAATTTCCAGCTTCAGCCATATCCAGCTTCAGCCACGACAATAAATACCTTTTATTCCAATACTAAAATCGACCAGAATGTATTGCAAAATTTTCCAGAGAATAGCCCTATATTTGACAATTATGCACTACTACAACAGAGATTAGCCAAAGATCAAAGATTGCTTACTTTATAATTTAGAATTATATATTAATGTTTGCTCACATACGTTTTATGATAAAATAAACCTATAGAAAATGTTAGTTCTAAAATTGTCAAGAATTTTCCAGAATGGAATCGATTTTTCGAACAGGATTTATTTTTGTACAATTTTGATTACGAAGTTTGTAAAGGAAATTAAAAATTATCGTATAAAAAACGTTTAAAAAACGTATAAAAGCATATACATCCAATAAAAATCATTTAAATGTTTGGAATGGTGTCATTTTTTCGAGCAAAAATCAGATTATTTCCGAATTTTCTAAACAATTCCAAGAGATTTTTTTATATGGAAACTTATATAATAATATACAGTCTAAAATTAACACATTCTTATTATTTATATATACGTATTGTTATAAATTTATTTCAAAATTTAAGCATTTAATAATAAGGCTCCACCCTTATTAAATGCCGTGCCGTTATAAAAGTAAATACATAATATTATTGATTTATTAAATATCATCTGGAACTTCTATAATATCTGCAGTTTTACTAATTTTCAGTTTTGATAAACTCTTACTAATTTCAGTTATATTATAAGGTTTACTTGTATATAGGTTTTTTAAATTTTCTTTAATCGTTGACAATTTTTTATTAATCTCATCACTTTCTAAAAATTGACTTTTGATTTTATTTTTGATTTTACTTCCAATTATATTTAGC
The DNA here is from genome assembly GCA_003550325.1 of Gigaspora rosea. Taxonomy (NCBI): domain Eukaryota; kingdom Fungi; phylum Glomeromycota; class Glomeromycetes; order Diversisporales; family Gigasporaceae; genus Gigaspora; species Gigaspora rosea. The sequence continues at coordinate 231,621 of QKWP01000363.1, read as the reverse complement.
CATACATCCAGTTTAATAATAATTTCTCTAGATGTTGGACGTTTTTCTGGATTCGAATCCATGCATTGGTTTGCAAATTTAATATAACAATCAGGAGTTCCTGGTCCAAACTTTGGCCGCAATCCTTTACAAATTTTTATTACGAGGTCAATATCAAATTTATAATCATTAAAAGGTCTTTGACCAGTTGTTATTTCTACCATGATTATTCCGAATGAATAAATATCTGAAGCTTGAGTATATGGTTGTTTTTGAAATAGCTCCGGTGCAATATAAGGTAAAACTCCATGAATATGTTCTTCTTGTTCCTTTTCATCAAACGGTTTTGATAAACCTAGATCGGTAATATATGCTTCATAATCTTCTTTCAGCAGAATATTTCCAGGATGAATATCTCGATGTAAATACTCTTTAGAATGAATATGATCAAGATTGTATATGATATCACAGAGTATCTTTAATTTGAGTTTCCATTCAAATTTAATGATATCAGTAAGGTTTTTGCTCAATGATCCGTATTTTGCATAACTAAGCACTAAAATGTAATCATTTGTTTTTCATCTCTTGATAATCCTAAATATTGATTTAGACTATGGCAAGCTTTCAACTAAAAAACAAATAAGATAATATATGTAACCAAATATAATTTATAAAAATAAAAATAATGTTCAAAAATATTAATATAATACCTCTTTTATAAACGGTTCTCTATTATTATTGGAATCTTTTACAAGCTTAATTGCAACTTCTTCATATGATCCAGAGTTATTTAAATATTTTGTTTTGAAGACTGTAGAAAAGCCTCCTTTACCTATTTCTTCAACATTTTCAAATTTTTCAAATGGTATCCAATGAAAATATTCAAGTTTTTTGCTAGTGGCAGATTGTTCAGTAATAGCTGATTTCAAATACCATTCAAAAGCAATATCTATATTCTTTTCAACAACAATTCCATTTTGATAAAATTCGCCAACTTTATGCATTCCATCAGCGTATCCCATCTCTGCTGATTTTTTATAATATTCGAACGCTTTACATTCATCCTTTATGACTCCCCATCCATAATGATAATAAAATCCTACATTATACGCCGCCATAGCATACCCAATATCAGCAGATTTTTTATAATATTTGAATGCTTTATATATATCATCTTTAACTCCAATTCCATTTTCATAGCAATAACCGACATCATTTGTTCCAAAAGCATCACCCATATCAGCAGATTTTTGATAATATTCTAACGCCTTATGTTCATTCTTTTCGACACCGATACCAAATTGATAGCAATATCCAGTTTCTCTTATTCCTTTAACATCTCCCATCTCTGCAGATTTTAGAAAATATTCAAAAGCTTTCTTCTTATCGTTTTCAATTCCAATTCCATTAAGATAACATATACAGAGCGCATATATATATCCCATTTTTGCTGCTTTTTGATAATACATATCTGATTTACGTATATTCGTTTCAATTCCAAATCCAAAACGATAACAGTACCCAACATTACACGTTCCAGCAGCGTCTCCCATCTCTGCGGATTTTTGGTAATAATCAAATGCTTTACATAAATCCCTTTTAACTCCGATTCCATAATAATAACAATTTCCAACATTACACGTTCCAGTAGCGTTTCCTATCTCGTCATCTTTAAGATATAATTCAAACGTTTTACGTTCATCCATTTCTATGCCAATACTTTTTTGATAATTATCAGCAAGCTTATTAATTTCTGACGATGTCAATTGGTCCATGTTGAAGGTTTAAATATGAAAAATTATCCGTTTTCAAATTTGTCATTTTTCTTTTATAAAGAATTTAAAGTTCAACTATAATTTTTTTTTAGTAATAGAGTAATACAATCTATCATACCGATACGGATACATAAAATCATATGATCATGCAGATCACACCGTAAATTAGGGTGTCACAATGGAGTTTCGATTTATTATGATCAAATTTTTATTATTAATGAATTTAAAATAATTAATCGGTATAATTTTGGCTTTACTTAATTATAAAAGGAATGTGCAAAATTTAAATTTGTCACATAAGTAATGCACTTATTTTTCCATTTTTTTTTTAATTGAAAATTGGTTGCCAGAACTGCTCTAAGTTCAGATTTATATGTTTAAATAATTCTTTTCGTCCATATTAATGAATTATCAAGTGTTTTATGAGTGCTCAAAGCCAACATATTAATAGAAAAAACAAAAATATTGCTTTATTCTCTGGCTTTATATAAATAACTTGAGATAATTTACCACCTAGATAATAAGTGATACATTTTAAAATACCTAAAATATCGATTTCGATAATTCTGACATTTAATTTCTCATGATTGGCTTCATATGTAGAACGGGTAAGGTAAACAGGGAATCATATCGACATAGTTAACTGACTTATTTATTATTAGTCCATGTAACTAATAACATAAATCAAATCTATATTAAGTCCCCTTAACATTTTATTATTAAAAGATTTAAATTAAAATTTGATAATCTCATCGATTCAAAAGTATATCATATAAATTAATATAAAAATTGCCCAAAAAACGCTGATCGAATTTCTTTCTCCTTCTAGTTTTTTAAAACCAACTGTTTCTCACACAATATATTTACAAAGTTACGAAGCGTTTTTTTATATAAGGCTATAAAACATTGGTTTCAAATCCATTATTTCTATTTTTTTTAGCGTTAAACGACTTTAAATAACGTTAAAATTTAAATTTAAACTTAATTGTAAGTTTTTTTTTTTTTTTTATTTTAAAAAATTGCATCGTAACTTTTTTTATAGAGGTTTAATCTTAATTTTTTACAAAATATTACTTCGAATTATGGTAAAGTTAGAGCGGGCATATATACATAGCAATGGGTATATCATATAATCGTCGATTTCAACTGAAGAACTGTAAAAAAATTTGATTAGAAAAGCAAAAAGAAAAGCTGCACGACAAGATGATTAATAAAATAATTCAAGCTCAACTGCAATTATTTGGCCAAATATTGCGTCAACTATTTTTAAACAAATACTTTGTTAATAAACTAGCTTGATTATACAGTTTTATACAAACGACACAATAAATATTGATACAATAAATATTGCTGTAATAAAATTAGTTTATCGCTATATATTTAAAACTTGATTAGTAAAAAAATCCACAATAATAAAATTTATTATGAAAATTACTGATTTACATAGTTGACGTAGAACCTACCAATGATAATATTGGTAAGGGTACTTCTAAGAATTATAACAAGTCTCTAGAATGGCACACAAAATCTGCCAATGATGGAAATTATTTAGCGTATAATAATTTCGGCAATATTTCCGCAAATAAAAATAAAGCATTCGCATACTAAATAATATCTGCAGAAGGTGATTTACTATAGATCAGTTTAATCTTGGTTGTTGCTATCAATATGCGAAGGCACTATTGTTTATCACAAAAAGGTCTTTGAATGAATTAAAACAACAAAAGGTGATAATAATTTAGGTCAATACTATCTTGGTAGATGCTATGATATTGATATAGGCACTGCCATAGATAAAAATTAATCCTTTAAATGGTATATGAAATCTGCTAAAAAGGAAGTAGTTTGGTCAAAGTCATTTTGAGCATTTTACGAATATGGTATAGGTACTTCATTGACAAGCAAAAAGCTTTTGAGTAGTATTCGGAATCTGCTACAGGAGTGTATAAGGTTGGAAAATAGAATCTTGCTAGATGCTATAAATACAGAATAGGAACTTCCAAAGATGTAACCAAAGTTCAAGAGATTTGTTTTCAAGTCCTACTCTATTGAATTTCGAAAATGTCCGGCTCCCTGACCCAAATTTTAGTTAAATAGCCGAATTGAGCCTAAATTAGGATCAATGTCTGAGTACCTGATTCTTGGATTAAATATATTGTTGTCTTTTAATAGAAAATATTAATTTGCTTAATAAAGGAATAATTAATCAGTTGGAAAATAAGAATTGCAGACGAGTGCTCTGAATGATCATGTGGTAATACAATTACGTAGCCAAGATGTTGCGTTTTCAAATTATAAATAACGATATTATTAATAGTAATATCAATGATTTATATTATAAAGTCGATGTTGTACTTTTATTTACATTCATTTTATATCATTTTAATGAAAAAGATGTTAATAAATTAAAATTTATTTTACTAATTTACCGTACAAATTCTTCTACAAATGTAAAGAAACAAAAATTGTATCAACTTTGCCATGTAATTGCACAATAAGCATAAATTTTTACATGTGGATATTAGCGCCAAGGAAGTTTTAAATTACAATCAATGTTTAGAAATATCATAAGTTACTATACTGAACACATAAATTATCCGATTAAACAAGTTATTTTATTCAATACAGTTGCTTCTTAGTAAAATTCTATGATACAAGCCATATTGATACGAAATAAATAAAGTATAGAGTATCTAAAAAAACATGTTAATCAAATGCAAAACATTAATACATAGTACTATCAAAATATAAGATGTCTAAAAAAAATATGCTAATTGTTCGAGTGCACGCAAAATACGAAAATCATAACTAGAAAAGTGAATTCGCAAGTGGTTCAACAGTAAACCTTTTACACATTTTCGATATGTTATCAAAAATATCATCATAAATATGTCAATATAGTATCGTATGTAAGCTTTTTGTTTTCAATCAATAAAAATAAAGCATTGTTATGTTCTTTTTGAGCTTAATTAAAACGTAAAAACAGAAAAAATTTTATATATCCGAACAAATAGCTGCAAGAAATGAAGCTAAAGAAAATAAAATTACTTAATGATTGAAGGATAGCACCGTAAAAGTGAATCAAAAAAGAGACAAGTTCGCCGCAAACATTTACTAAAAATAATAATTTATAAATAAAATTTTAATTCAGTATATATATATATATATGTTGTACCCGGGGTACAGCATATATATATATATAGTTAAAAATAGTTTATAACTATGGCATAAATTTTTTAATTAATCTGATCTCGTTCACTAGGAATAAAAGTAGAACTTTCTCTGTAATTATGTTCTTTGTCATTTTCGCCATTTTCTAATGGGATATTACGATCAGTATAATTTTCATGCAAATGTTTGTCTTCGTTACCTGATTCATTCTGGATACCAAAAAATTTAAATTATTTTAATATAATAACGTTCAATAAACCAATAGCGCTAGCCAATAAAGTTAGAAATGGAATGGCTTTATATTCCACAGTGAAACTAATTAGTTTCACCAACAGCTCTAGTGCCATAGCATGGGGATTTACTAATTTCTCCCCGATTACCATTGGTCGAATGAAATCTCATTTTTATTGGTAATTCACTGATCGGTAAGTAGTCATCGAATAATTGCTTCGCAAATGTAATTTTTGTAATATTTACTTTTATTGAATTTGTTTTTAAATATTTTTTTTTCACTTTTTGATGCTAACATTTGGCAATTTACTTGAATTTAACAACACTTTTCGATCAGTTAAAACATTTTGAGAGCTCTTTTTACAACTCTTCGAATTCTAAATAAAATACATAATAAATATTGCACGATAACAATCATATCATATTAAATAATTTGTTTGTCGAATATTTAAGTCTCTATTATACTGTGTAAAGGTATTAATTAAATAAACAGTTTATTTTTAGACCATTCATATTTTATATTTCAGTTAGAACAGGGCAAAGTCATAATACGGTCACCTTTTGCATAAAACCGACGTTCATTATAGTAAGCCTTTAGAATGATTATTTTTGACTGTACATCGAAATTTCGTTTGTAGAAAGTTTTGTGCTCAATGAAATATTAAAAAAAGGAAATAAGAAATTTTTAGTTACGCATATAATGATAAATATTTAAGCACATTATTTACTTATTTATTAATTTTAATTTTAAAAACAATACAATAAAAAGTTTATACCATTTAAGAATAAACAAGTGATTCACCTTTCTATTAATAGAGTAATAAAAACTAAGACGATGATGCAATTATGTAGTTTAATTTCATTGTAACACGGAATGAATAGATAATTTAGTGTAGTGATAAGTTTAAAGGTAAAATAATAATTTCTAGAGTAACTGATGGAGAGCGGATTACAAAAGCAAGAGAATTTGAGCAAAATATAACTCCAACAGTATATGAGAGAGGGGAAATAAAGTAAACGTTTATAAAGAGATTATGCGTGGAAACGAAGAAATAGAGATATTTTAACAAAATAATTTAAGTGTTAAATAACCATCCTTAAAAATCTGAAAAATGCGGATTCTGTGATTTTATTTAACGATTGATCAATTTTATCAAAATGAGTAGGCTGATAGTGATGTTGAAGTAGGTAGTAAGGAATGATAACAACAAGAAGGTGCTTTACTTTTCACAAGAAATTTTAACTAAAGTCACATATCAAGTTTATGTTCTCAAGCGGCTTAATTTATGTGCCAAAAAGTGCCGGGGAGTAGGCTTTATTTAGAAGAAAAAATATTTTAAGCAGGCCAATTGAGTTTATCATTATAATGGATTTATAAATTTATTACATAATTCGGATCTTTTTTTATTAGTTTAAAATATTAAGTGCGTTTGTCATTTCAATTTACAATCACTTTTACAACAAACCTTCTTTTTTTTTATTCCGCCCTGGCAAAATGGTAATTAATCGAATATTCAAAGAGATAACTCATGTAACTTTGTCATAGATCCTCATTATAGACGTCAATGTATTATTATTTTGCTTTTTATAATAAAAGGTTTCATAGAAAATAAAAATATGAGGAAACCCGAAAAAAAATCTCAGATTCTTAGCTTTTACTTATATAACAGCAAATTCAATTATTCCATCAATAAGAACAAGCCAATATTGACGAAGACTTAAAACCAGTAGATTCTGAGCTGACATATTTAAGTACTGTAATACTTACTGACTTTATTTTTTTTTATTAATTATTAACTATGACATTTGATAAATTGTAGAATAATAAGATATTAATTGTAATTTTATTTTAATTGATTATATTAAATGAGCATCGTTACGATTGCTAGTTAATAAATTGAAGCTAATTTTTAATAACATTGTCAATTACGTGATTATTTGAATATTCAAGTTATTAACAAAAATCTATATAAATATGATTATAGCTGAGACCTATAGCAATCGCTAGTTAATCACATCGAGAATGTAATATTTAATTTGAACAAGCTTTAGTATATTTTATGGAGCTTAATAAGCTTTATTCACATAGTTTCAGAGGATCATTTTCAAGCAAAAATCCAATATAATTATTTAGTAAAAGAAAATAAAGTGATTATTGACAGATTACATGACTAACAAATACAACTAAATAACCTTTATAATTTTAAGAGTCTATGCTTTGTTTCATAAAGCACTTGTTAGTAGTAACAAAATTAATAAATACACAATTTATTTGTAAAAATAAATAAACAATAAAATAATTAAGATTTAAAAAGTTAATAATGAATTATTGAATTTTTTTTATATTCTGGCTTTTATACTGAACAATGGCTTTATCTCAACTATGCAAAGAATCTTCTATCTACTGTAATATATACTAGAAAGTTTTAATTTTTAAATCATGTCCGCAACTTTATTCACTTTGTAATGTTTATATGACTAATATCTTAATTTAATAATTAAAGGTTAAATATGAAATTAATAATTAACTAATATTATATGCAAATAATTATCTTACAATAACTTAGTAATAATATTCATGTTAGTATTGTTTTTTTTTTTTTAGCTTGGTGGTTTAATAATTGGATTTGATTGAGTATTTAGATTTTGATTTGGTTGAATAATTGGGGCTGGCTGATTTCTCCTTCTCAGAAATGTATTATTAAAATAACCAATATTAAAACAACACAGCCACCAACAATACCACAAACAATAACATCAATATGTAAATTTGAATATTCTGTGTTATTATTAGCTAGACTGTAATTAGAAGATCATAGATTCTAAGAGCTAAAGGACCCATAGATTTCACAATTATTTTCTTCATAACTAAACATCATTTTCTATTGATAATCTGGTTAAACTATCATATTCATTATTACAAAAACACATATGGGCTGATTTTGTTTTTTGGGTCTTTTTTTACAGGGTGGCAATCATATCGCTGACAATCACTTCACAGACATCAACCTACACCAACAATCATTTTACTGACAAGCTTTTTTTACTGACACAAAATTCACTGACACTTGATTTACTAACAAGTTCCTATTCACTGACAAGTTGATTTACCGATACACACTTCACCGACAGTTACATTTACTGACAAAATCAACTTATCGACAAGCTCATTTTACTGAAAATAGAATATACCGACAAGCTTATTCTACCAACAATACAATTCGTCAACAATATGATTTGCTAACAATACAATTGCTGACAATACAATTGCTGATAATACAACTTGTTGACATATGAGACCACAGCAATGTAATAAACTACTAAGAATAATTACATATTATGCAATTTATTAACAATGACAATAAAAATTGCACATTTTATAAATGACGATAATAATAATTATTGTCATGGCTGATGCTAAAGTTATGACCTATTTTGATATAAAATTTTAATAATTTCTTTGGATGTTTTTTTCGTCTTTGTCTTATAGGGTTAGAGTAGGGTTTGGGTATAAATTTCATATTTATAGAGTATATGTGGATTTTAGCAGGGCTTATAGTTTCAAATCGAGATCTATAACTTCAGCATCAACTGTGATACTTAAGGCATCTGGCGAATTGTTTGTTAGCAAATTGTTTGTTGATGAATTGTATCGACAGTAGAATAATCTTGTCAGCAAATTCTATTTTTAGTAAAATGAACTTGTTGGTATATTGATTTTGTTGGTAAAATTAACTGTCAGTAAAGTGTGTGTCAGTAAAATCAATGTATCGGTGAAAACATACTTGTCAGCAAATTGAGTGTTGGCGAGTTATTTGTCAGTAAAAAAAGCTTGTTGGTAAAATAGTTGTTGGTGTAGTATTATATCTGTAAAGTGATTGTTGATAAAATAATATGAATCCTTTTTTACATATATATTAATTATTTTTTAGGGATTATTTTGTGATTAACAAATCACCTAATTGGCTATTACATTTTAAAATCATAATAAACAAAATTTTTAATATATGAATTATCATGTCTAACCAATTTTACATCACTTCAACCCATCAAAAAAAGTAAGGGTAATAGTAAATTGTGAAAAGTATACTTAATTTATATATATTTTCTAATATAATAGTTTTTTTACTTGTATTTTGTTTATAGAATATATTTTAAATAATGTGGCAGATATATTCGAATTTAATACAAAAAAAGTACATGAAACACATACCTTAGTTTTTAATATACTACCTGAGAACCAATTAGTTCTTACAACGATTTAGGTATTGGGCTAGGCTGAAAATAGAAGGTTAAAACATATATAACTAGATGCACTGTTCATCTTGATATAATATAGCATTTTGAAGTACTGTGGCTATTTCTAATCTGATTCATATAGTGAACAAGGTTTGTATCAATTGTAGTTATTATATGGGTCTTACATAACAACCTGTGTGTCACTATTTACTAATAATTAAAATTTTTTGTCACTATTATTTTTACTTGTTCGAAACTTTATCTTAATTATCCAACTTTATTTTTTTTTCTTTTAAATATCGAGCAACAATTCCAATGTTTATATTTGTTGCAACTATAAAAAAAAAATCTTCGCAACAACTTTAAGATCAGTTTCAATAAAAATAATATGTAGAATCAATTCGATGAACTATTTTATATAAACATATATTTTTTTTGAAACTTTTAAACAACCTTACAAGGAAAACAAATAGTTTTGAATTTGAATTCAAGATTATAAAAACTTTAAAAATGTTTCTCAACCCTATTTATTTTTCATCCAACAATTAAAAAATTTTAAAAATCTCCCAGTTGGTATTTTAAAAATTATCTTCACCAGCTATAAAAATTTTGAAATAATCTAACTGAATATAGTCTTCACACAGATTTAAAAACTTTAAAAATTGTTCAACCAATATAGTCTTCATTTAACTAAAAAATTTTAAATAATTTGGCTAAATAAAGTTTTATACTTATATGAAATTTAACAACCCTAATTATATTAAAGGGATAACTCTATATAACTCACCTCAAAAAGCGTAATATTGAGCACTTGAAATTGATTTCAAATAAGCATAATGAAAATGATACAAATAATATTCATGAGTTAGGTAGTAATAGATTTTGTATTAATCATTTGTTTTTGTCTTTGTAATCAGAAATTAATTATAACTGGTACGTTATAATACATCTTACTTTTAAGAAACTTTAAATTAGTAATCGATAAAGTATAAATAAAAATAATTAGTTATATACATACAAAAAGTACATTTTACAAACTTTTTCAAAGTCCTAAATCTGCAATGTATGCATTCTTAAAGTCATTTTGTAGTATATAAATCTTGATGAACAAACTCATGAGAATGGATTATTTGAATATCTGATATAATACATTGTAATAGATTTATCTTTCCATTCTATTTTTGCTATATCATGCAGATTTTCACGCAAACAACCAAATAATGCATATTTCATACCAAGAATATAATTTTTAGAAGCTTTGTCTCTTGATATACCAAAACATTTTAAAAATGTTGGATTTTTAAGGCCAATATCACAATATGCTTTTATTATTAAATGAATTATATATGCATATTATTAGTAAAAAAGAAATAACAAATAATATAATTAATAATAATATTTCATAAAGATTACCTCTCTTATAAAATCATCGTGATAATTATTTGATTTATAAAGTAATTTAAGTGCAACAATTCTGTCTACATTTTGACTTTTATAAAACTATTCAGCACAATATACATTGAAATTTCCCTTTATCTATCCTACCTTTAAATTCATTATAAGATATCCAATATATCTGATATTTATTTTCTATTAATATATTGTTCAAGTCGTCATTAATTTCTGAATTATGTATCCACTCATTTGTGCCTATTAATTATTTATAAAAATATTCAGTAAATAATTTAATATCAATATATATTATAAAACTTAGTTATGATATAATACCTATTGTTAAATCCTTTTCTCTAATTAATAATTTAAAGTAGTTATTAAATAAGTAATTATTGTCAGTTCCTAACTAAACTTTTATATCTAGAACAACATTGGTTTTTAGCTGAGTGAATATAGCAAAATGTTATGTTCTTGAAAAGTACTTTAAAGCATGTAAATATATTACCTGGACAATGATCAATTCAAAAATCCAATGGATGATTGATTTAAGCAAACCAACTAAATTAATTTTTAACCCTAAGTCACTTAAACCTATTATAAACTTTCTTGAAGTTATTGAAACTATTGTTGAATATAAATATGAAAGCAATAGTGAACCTATTCTTATATACTTTTATGATCGTTGTTGTGTACTGCAAATAATCCTGTATTACTAAGGTCTTAATAAATTATAAATATATAAAATTCTATCTAAGTGTATTATAGTATGAAGTGTAATATCGTTTGTAAGAGAAGTAGGTATTATAATTCTATTGGTTAATCAGAGTGTCAAACAACTGACTGTTGTTATTAATCACTCTATAATTTTTGGGGTACAAACAAAATCAGCTAATATGATTGTGATTCTATTTCTAATTCATCATATTTATAATTTTTTTGCCAATATTAGATTAAAACATGATTCAACTGTCATTCCAGCAACATCCTCTAAAGTACCTTTTACTACAATATGTCATCCTTATAACACCCTTTATACTGAATGTTTTTATTGATATTATGAATTATTTCAAGGGTTGATTGATATCTATAGTATGCAAAATGTAACTTGAAATAGAAGTTAGTGTGTTATAAACTGTATAGCAATTTTTTCCACCACATATGTAAGATAAATTGCCAACACAATTGAGATTACAAGTTTGATTGACTGATGAATCATTAGTTAATTTGGTATATGCATCTAAGCCTGTTTTATTTCCATATTTATACTGATTTCTATTTGTGATTACTGCAAATATAAAAAGATAATCATCACAATGAATGATACACAGATCAGGATCCATTAAATTGCCATCTTGATCTTGATATGTATCAGAAAAATTTAAATTCACAAGACCATTTAGAGTATCAGTAGTAAAGGGCAAATTACAAATATAACACCCTAATGGACTGACTAATAGATGATTTCTTCGTGTTAAGTTTCTAATATATTTTTCAAGAGCGCTCAATAACCTTTTATTTAAAATTATTCTATCAGGTTTGAGGGAAATTGTAATTTTTCAGGAAACATTTTTGAGTTGTTAAACTGATAATATAACAATTATGAAAAGATATTTGAAATCATTAATTGTTTTTGCATGAGTGTGTTGCTTAAAAATAAATAGATGATAAATCGTTAATTAAATATTTTTTTGAATTTATAAAAATTAAGAAATACACAATGGACAAGAAAAACTTAATTTCGAATGAATACATATAAATTTTTGCAACTGTACGGTTAATACAGTTTGGTATATTTCCAAATTTGGGAAAGTTATTGCTGAGTTAAATTTAGTTAGTATTAGAATTGCCTTTTTGAAACTTTTAGAAAGAATTTTATATATAGATATCAAGAATGCAATTTATGCAATATGTATAAATTAATTCTAGAGCTCCGCTTTAATCGACCCCAAATTTGTATATAAAGACTACTTTTTTAGCAAAAGATCTATATGTAGATAATTCGATAAGAGTAAATTTTCATTAGTGTTGGTTCAAAATTCTATGGATCCCTGTGGATTAGGGATGCTAAATTCAAAAAAAAACCTTTAGCCCTAGCACTAGTGGAAAATTGGACATATGCCCATTGGACAAGTGGCTAAATAACCTTAGTACTGTCCAAATGTTCAATTAATTAATTAGCCATATATCAATTATCCGTAAAGGCTAGGGCTAATTGGATATATAATAAAGTTATCTCTTTTATAATCACCTATTTGTTGAGCATAAATTTGTAATTATAAATAAGTATAATAATATAATATTTATTTTATATAGTCACAATTAGAGGCTGGAACTAGTTTGAACATTTTGATTTTACTATATAAAATTCAAGTTTATCATACCAAAATTTATGTTTATTATACAATTATTAATTATTGATATAATAAACTTGAATTTTGTTGTGATAAACTCAAATTTTGTTGTAATTAAATCAAATTTCTCAACCAGTTTTTGCTTCTAGCTAAAATAATAAATAAAGTATTTATAGTATCATATATAAAATTTAGTATTTTACTAAGTATATTAACTTTTATTATTTATAAAAAATATTTGATATAATGAAATACATATTCTAAAGTTTTATACAATTTGAATAGACTTTTATTGCTATAAACTAGCATATACAAGACTCTTCCAGATATCAGATTACTTATGTACTAGACCAGTGTGAATCTCAAAATTTACAATAACCAAATATAGTTTTTTTAAATATCTTGGCTGCCCATTATGTATTAAAATGTGCATTCTTTTAAATTTTTCTTTTTAATAGACAAACTTTTCATTACGTACTAAATCTGGGTCCAATATTAGGTTTTAATTTTGGTGAGATGTAAAAGTCAAGACCTTTATATAGCATTTTATAATACTATAGTATACTTTTTTTATATTGCATTAGATAAAAAATATTTTATAATATATTATTACAAAAAGTTGTTAAATATAATAATATTTTGGATTTTACTAAATAAGTTTACTTTAGCTATTAATAAAAAAAGTTCAGCATCATGAAATGTATAAATTCTAAAAGTCTTATACAATTTGAATTATTTTTATTAGTATACATTTTCATGTTACAATAGATAAAGGAATTTATTTTATAAGGGGCATCCATAAATAATGTTATGTACCCCCTCATAGTAGTGCTTGACCCCCCCTCTATATAAAAAAATTTTTCAAAATCCATATGTTTATATATAAAATTTTACAAAAACTTGAATATATTGTGACATAGTAATCCGATTTGGATAATTTAGATACCATTGAATTCGTTTCAGTGAGACGAATCCAATGATACCAAAATCATTTCATTTGGATCATTGGATCAATAGTTATTTACAAAAAACTATTGATTTTATTATAGTCATTGTATAATTAAACATAATAACCAATAGTATTTGGCCAATAACTTTTGATCCATTAATCTAAATGAAATAATATTGGTACCATTCGACTCCTCTTACCGAGACGAATCGAATGGTATCAAAATCATTAAACTTTGACTACTGATTCAATTTTTAGACAAATTTTTCTAAAAAAATAAGTTATATTTTTTTAAACTCTTCTTATTTATTGAGAAAAACGTTATCGTTTGTCCAATGCTCTTGTATAATATTATTTCTGATACCTCTAATTTATAGTTACAAATAGTTATTATATGAGATAGTTTTTGTAATTAATAATAAAATGTTTAGTCAATACAATCTCTCTAAATGCATGCTCTATATGAAGTCTCTTAAATGCATACCTTTGGGCCCAACTAATATTACACTTAAGATTTTTATCTCCCTATAGAATAATTCTCTAAATGCACTGTTGACATAATATTTATATAATGTCCTATCACAATGCATTTAGAGAGGCTTGACTGTATTACAAAAATTTTATGCAATTTAAATAAATTTTATTATTTGTACTTTTATATTATATTGAATAAAAAATTTTTATTATTTTTTTATCCAAAAAGTAAAAGATGAATTAATAAAAACTTGTTTAAATTTGGAATTAATTAGGCATAACACTCTATGATTTACTTGTATATTGCATTCTAATGATATCTAAATATTCACTTATATACCACTTTTTAAATTTTACTAAAAAATTCTTTGCAAATTTTGCAATATACTACTTATTGCCTTGTCCTAACTTCTAACTTTAACCTAGTATTATTTTAATGATCTACCAATTATATTTGAAGATTAGGTATAATATATAGATTTCTTTTGCATAATAAAAAATTTTGTCTACATAATCATCTTTTGAGCTTTAACAAAAAAACTTATTTGCAAAGTTTTTGTATTACCTACTCTAACAATTTACCTAACCCAACCTAATATTAATTTAATTAAAGATATTTAATTTTGTTTGATCAATTTTACCAAAAATGGTTATGCTTTGTCATGAGTTTGTCATGTGGTTTAAGTAGTCTTTACTATAAATGGTTGGTAGTTCTACTGCTTACGGCAATTTGTGCTATGCCCATGCATTTGATCATTGAAATTATTTCCTTGCAATATTCAAAAAAGAAAATTTGCTTTTACCATTTTTATATACATGTTACAAGTACATGTACTGTACATGTACATATACATGTACTAGTACATTTTTATGTACATGTACTAGTACTAGTATATGTACTAGTACATGTACATGCAGTATTGTACATGGGACAATTTTGGACAATTTTGGACATTTTTTCAAATTAAAATTACTTGAAATTTTATTAAGATAATCTATTTTAATTTTTTCACCAATAAGTCCAGCATCTAAAAAAATATATAATTATATATTTTTTTAAATAACTTTATTGATTAGTTAAACATGAGACATAGGCTTGAATGATTTTGGACAATCTTGAATATTGGACATTTTACATAGTGTGGACATGTAATGATGCCAACACTGTGTACATGTACATATACTAGTACCAGTACTAGTACCAGTACTGGTACTTGAGCAAAAGAAGGAAAAAAAACTTTCAAATCATTAAAAAGGGGTTGATACATATTAAAACATGTATTTTTGTTAATTTTATGGACATTTCATCCTATATTTATTTATAGCATTGAGTATTATTATCTTTTTTTATTTGTTTTTATCAAGTTTTTTACTGGATAGATGAATTGATAATTACTGATCTTCAAAGAAATACAGAAATAGTGAGAAGCCATAGCGAATAATTTGAACAAATTTGTCAATTGCTAATTGTTTGATTATCATCATACATGGTAAACCAGTTTTCACAGGAAGATTCCAAATTTATATAAACAATTACTAATACATTACTGCATTATCGCTATATTAATTCCTGTTTCGTGTCTGTTTATTTTTTATCCATCACAAAATTAGATATTTACCGACAAGTTCATTTCAATAAGTCTATTTCACTAAAGATGTTCAAAGTTAATTTTTATACTAACATCATTTTGATGTCCTCTGGTAAAATAAACATAAATGTATAAAAAAAGTAAAAATTAAAAAAAAATATAAAATGCCGTATGACCGAGAAGGGTGTATTTCAAATTTTAGACTAAATTAAGCTTAATTTAGGCTGAAATTCAAAATAATTCTATGTATTATTTCATGGTTATATGGCAAATATAAAATAAAAATTATTAAAATTAAAAAAATAATTTAAAATATACAGAATTTTCATATATAACCTAGTGAAAATTATGAAAATTCTATTGCAAACTTCACAACTTTAAACTACTTACAGTGATCACTAAAATAGCAAATAATTTTAAAAAAGATTTGTTTGACCTAACTTTTGATAAAAATCTTGACAATAAAAAATTCCAGTATCAGAAGTATGGACAAAAAACTAATATAATGTTTAAATCTGCTGAGCGAAGCAAGACCAAAACATAAAAATATAAGGTTAGCTTAAAACTGCCAAGCAAAGCAAGTCCAAAACATTAAATATAGGCTAGCTTAAACTGCTAAGTAAAGTGAGGCCAAAACATTAAATATAATGCTAGCTTAAACTGCCAAGTGAAGCGAGGCCAAAACATTAAATATAAGGCCAGCTTAAACTGCTGAGCCAAGCAAGACCAAAACATTAAATATAAGGCTAGCTTAAACTGCTGTGCCAAAAACATTAAATGTAAAATTAGTTTAAAACAAGTCCATGTATATATGTTTTACACTATGAATAGTCAATTTGAGTATAACACTAATCTGATTTTTAAACATCAGCTTAGTCAATTTAATAAATTTAAGTTGACTATAAACAATCTCAACTGTGTTATATGCCAATATAGTATCTACAAATCTAATGATATTAGTTGGTTAAAATGTGGCAGCACAGCTGCTATATGATCATGTACTAGTTTGTTATATAAAAATTATTTTTTGTTTGCTATACAGATTACAAATTATGTATATATATATACAGTATATACAATGGATTTGCATATCACAGAGAGCATTGTATATATTTATTTTATTTTAATAAATTTTTGTTATTGTTATTAAAAATTGTTTAGCTCTTTGTTATTTAAATCTGCAAATTATATTTATTTATAATGTTATAAATTTGCACATAACAGGAAGCAATGTATATATTTATTAACACCCTTAGAAGATTACTTTACTGTGTAATTGTAGATCAGTTATAAATTTAGAATTAATTTTCATGAATGTAACCCAATTCTTGTATAGCTCATATATGAATTATAAGATCTTTCCTTACTTTAGAAAATGTGCTAACTATTAATATAGATTTGGGTAAGATTTTTAAAACTAATTTTATATTGCATATTTGCATATTGTAATATGCGTTTTTGCAATTGCATACTTGCAATTTGCAATTTGCAATTTGCATACTTTTAATTTGCAAATATGCATATACTTCGCAACTTATAGTTTTAATTACGGCAAACTACACATTAGCACAGTATTTATTTGAGCTTCTGACATGTTTTGAATTACTTCAACATGAATTTATACATAATTTTTTAAGCAACTACAAAATTTGCATTTTTTTTGAATAAATTGTTTGCTGGGTAGATAGATTAATAATCACAGATCATCAAAGACCATTTCAAAAAAATTTCCGGGAAGCTTAAAGAATATGTTTCTAGCTATTTGTGTTTGTATAAACTGCAAAATCACTGACTAATTAAAACTTGATAAGTGCGTAAGTAATTAATATGTTCATGTAAGTATAATTTTATATAATGTAATTATACATAAATGAATTAATTACTATTATTAGTCTTGACAAATTAACATATGCATGCAAATTAAATCAAAAAAGTATCACTATGTAAATTATATATATGTAAATTTTATTGGTGTAACTATGCGTAAACAAATTAATTACTATTGTTAATTTAATGATAATTAAACAATTTATCAATGAAATCATATATAAATAAATTAATTGAAAATTTATATATTAGTATTTAAAGTTAATTATTAAGACATTTCGATCAATTTCATAATTATTCAAATTACATGCAATCAACAGATCAAAAGATGGCTAAGCAGGGATACAATGCTTATTAGATACATGCACTACTCCAGGCCAAGCAAATCAATGTTATTAAAGTTCAGACATATGACTTAATCAATTTCTGGATCCAGTAATTATGAGGTATAGTAATGCAACAAAGATTAACAGCATGAGAAAATTTTTTCTATCAACTTCCAGATCCAGTAATTATGAGGAAATTATGAGCTAAGTATAAACAAGTATATATAATAAGTAGTTGTGTGGTGCAGTCATACTAAAGGATAATAAAATATATAAACACAAAATAACATTGCTTGTATAATGGTTAGAATTAAGCTTTATTTGATCAAAATTTGAAATTACACTTTTGGGAGTTATTTTCACATTTATACAGAAAGTCTAATTTAAAAATTTTGTATCAAATTTAGATACTTGTAGCTGATTTAAAATTAGTAGAATACATGATGAAATTTGTGAACATTTGATAATTATTTTTAAATAAAATTTTTGCCCAGTATAAGATTATATCGAAGCAATATATACTGGCCAGAAATTATATTATCAAAATTGCATTTTTATTAGGCCATACAAAGTAATTTTTTGTTTTACATAACATAGTATTCCAAAATTTGAATAGGCAGATCAAATTTTTTATTTATTTATTTATTTATTTTTTTAAACTACTGTAATTAATAAGCTCATGTTACACATATGAGGCCACTAGCAAAGTTAATTTTTTTGGTTTGCATAACATGGAATCAAAATTTTTTTTTTAAAAAATTGGATCAGCAAGTTATGCAAAATGAAAAACTAACTTTGCATAGCCTTACTGAAAATTTACTGTAATTTTGATAATTATTTGAGTTATCTGACAATGTAATACATAATATGTATCATATGGTGAATCAAAATCAGATAAAATATCTCTATCATTATCAAACTGCCTTAAGATTCAAATTGTATTTATTGTGATCTATTTCAATTTTATTGTTTTTACTTACTATTCTATTTAGTGGTATCAACTCACCAAAAATTACTTCACAGACAACTTAGTTCACAGAGAATTTAATTACAGGTAAGGTTATTTTATAGTCAATTTATTCACAAATAAGTTTGTTTTTTTGGAAGTTATATTAATGACATCAGATTTCACAGGCAAATTAATTCTAGTTTTGTTGTTAAAGTTAAGTTTAAACTTACCGTAAATTCTCAAAATATAGGCATGGCATTGTTTTGAAAATTTACAGTAAAGCTGGTGTAATTTATGAAAAAATCGTTGGCTAAATATATTTCAACAAAATGAATCGTTTGTAAATTAACTGTCTGTAGAATAATCTTATCTGTAAATTAATTGAGCTAAGTTGTCTATAAAGTGATTGTTAGTGATTTAATACAAGATGTATAACAAAGCATACAAAGATAAAATGAAAATAAATTCGAAATGGCTCATTTATTAATAAAGTTGCCAGAATTATGACAAGTATTATAATGGTGGACAACGTTATTGTGATTATCGATTACTGTAACAATAACAATTTTATTAGTAGACTTTATAAGTTTATTTTATTACAATAAAAAAATAAAGTATAGAGAAATATAAGTATTACACAGTATATATAGTCACAAAATTAATATAAATAGAAAAAGCAAAAGTTAGTCTTTTGACTGTAACGAATAAAGAGCATATAATAAAGATACTTAAACCTGAAAGTTATTTCAGTGTGTGTCTTGTTCCAAGTGAGACATTTATAAATTGATGACCAGTTGAGAAAGATAACAGTTACAACTGTAACTGTCTAACTTTGTGATATGCAACCTTTCTGGTTTTAGTGCAAAGCTACTTTCATTATAATATGATAGGATAAAACTAAGTTGTGATAGTGAAATCTGCTATGATTATCCATTATGGTAAAATCTGTCTTTATTATAATAAAAAACATAATAAAATGCAGATTACCTGCCCTAACACAATCTACAAAGCGGATTTACAGATTTCACTACCTCGTAACTCTAATTTCATTCTGTTCTATTATAGTTACCACAAAATTTATCATGTGTTACACTAATTATGCTTTAAACTTAAGGAGAGTGCCAGAAATTATCTGATTAGGGTTTCACTAAGTAGCTAATCCCCTACCCCCTACCTGATAATTTTCTAAGCATATAATTGGTTAAAATTTAATAATATATATATATAGATTAAAAATTGGATAACTTTTGATCTACTGGTCTTTTTTTGGATAGTTCAGCTACCAAAATATTTGTCTCAGTAAGTCGATTCTAACAAGCCCAAACCCATCAAAATCCAATTACAGGATCCCAAGATCATTCAACTTTTGTGTAAATTTAATTGTTAATCTGTCTTGAATAAGCTTCTATCTAAAATTTTTTTCTTACTAAGTTAATGATACATATCCACTAATTAAAAGTTGTAGTGCTCATCAAGACGCATCTAATAGTGGTTAGATCATCCAAATTGGCCTAGTGGATGGCGAAATATCATCAAAAAATGATTGGCCAACTATATAAAAACTGTGACAGAAATCATATATAAAAATCACTATAGGTGAAATGTGGTGTGCTTTAATCTAAAACTTTTTTCTTACTACATTAATAATACATGCCCACTAATTGGAAGTTGTAGAGCTTATCAAGATGCATCTAATAGTGGTTAGATTATTTAAATTAGCCCAGTGAATAGTAAGATATCATCAAAAAATGATTGGCTGACTATATAAAATCTCAATAATATGTCGCCATCTACTTGACCGTTAGATGCATCTTGACGAGCTTTACAATTTTCAATTAGTGGACATGTATTATTAACTTAGTAAGAAAAATGTTTTAGATAGATGCACACCACATTTCGCCTATAGTGATTTTATGTGATTTCTGTTACATAGTCAGCTAATCATTTTTCGATGAAATCTCGCTATCCACTGGGCCAAAGATTAGATGATCTAATTACCGTTAGATGCATTTTGATGAGCTTTACAACTTTTAATTAGTGGACATGTATCGTTAACTTTGTAAGAAAAAAAATTTAGATAGAAGCATACCACATTTCGCCTATAGGATTACTCTCCAGTTGACAGAATTATCAATTAATATAATTTCATCAAAATAATAAGAAAATCTTTAACAATCTTGTGATCCTGTAATTAGATTTTAACGATTTTGGATTCGTTGGAATTGTCTCTTCAAGGCAGTCATTTTGGTAGTAAAATTATCAAAAATGAACCAGTCTATAAAAGGTTATCAATTTTATTTTAATTTCAAATTTGCTTTATATAGGCTATTTTGATTAAATAATAATATCTTGTGAACTATCAATCATAATCGCATAATTTTAGTACCTTCTGACTCATCTCATTGTGACAAATCAAATGGTACCAAAATCTTATAATTTGGATCAATAGTTCACAAATTCATTAGAGATCTTTAGTGAGTCGAATTAGGTACTGTGCCAAAATTGGACTATGTTTAAAATAATCATTAAAATATGATATCGTATGATTGAGTGATCAGATTCAGATGATTTTGGTGTCATTTGATTCGTTTCAATGAGACGAAACTAATTGTACCAAAATTATCTAATTCTGATTGATATAGACGTGGTATTCATCATAGATCTTAGGTGTGCAAAATTAGACATCTATTATTAATTGTTTATAGAATACAAATTTTTGTCAATCTTAGGATTCTATGATTAGAATTTAATGATTTTGGGCTTGTTAGAATCGTCTCACTGAGGCGAAGATTTTGGTAGTTAAATCATCAAAAATTGACTGGTGGATCAAAAGTTATTCAATATTAAATATTATATATATATAATAATATATATAAATATATATTTATATATATTATATATATTATATTACATATAGGACCTGATAATTTCTCTACCCCCACCTACACAAAAAATCAGGTGATAAATGGCACTCCCCTATCATACTACATAAAAACAAATAGTTCACTCCCTGCAATTTAGCTGCACCTCTAGTTTTTAATCAAATTTTTGTTACTATTATTAAAATTGTTTGGCCATTTGTTATTTAGATCTATGTACAAATTATATTTACTTAAATATAGTTATTTTACAGTTCTGAGGAACTGCTTTCAATTAAAAAATATTATAAAAATAAGTGCAATATTATGTAATATATTTAGAATTTTGCACTTTTCTTTAAAATAAGCAAAATTATATTTAATTATTATTTTAGTTTAATTGATAAAATTAATTATAATATAACAATCAATATAGCTGTTATAGTTTTAATTAAATTGGTCTGATCTACTATGTATTAACATACTTTCTAGTTTTGTGTAATTCCATAATTTTTGTATAAAGTTCAATTTTTATGTGAATTGTTAAACAAATTTACTAGATTGTTTTACAATATCACTTAATAAATTTATAATTTGAACTTCAAATTCTTTTAAAAAAAATTTAAGATTGACAAACAGATAATTTTTCATACTTAAACTTTCAACATAAATCAAATAATACTGTCAGAAATTAAATAGCTTGCTAATAATTATCAAAGGTTGGTATTGGAGTAATGAAAGATGAATGTAAGGTGTTTGAGTTATACCTTAAAGCTGAGGAGATAGAAAAACTGCTGGAACTGTAATGTATAGAATCAGAGTTAAAAGGGATTTATATAAAGCATTTGTTTATTATCAAAAATCCACAAAATGGAATATTGCTAAAATATGTAATGTTGGATACTGTTGTAATTATGGAATGATAGAGCAGATTTGAAACAAATTTACATAAGGAATGTGTGTATGATCAAAAAGCAGAAAAATGGGTGATATATTTGCTCTATTTGCACCCAGTACATGTTATTATGGAGGAGATAGAATAGAAAAAGTAAGAAGAAAGCATTTTAATATTATTTAAAATCTGTAAAATGGGAAATGTTAAAGGAAAAAGAGGAATTGTACCTTCTTATCATTAAGAAATCAGAGTCAAATAGAATGAACAAAAGATGTTCAAATATTATTAAAAATCTGCTGACATGGATGTTCCTGGAACACTTGATGTCTATTATTGCTATGATAATAGAATTGGAGATAAAAAAGATAAAAATAAAGCATTCGAATTTTGTGAAAAATTTGCAGATATGGGTCTACTTGTAGGATATATAGTGATATTATTTGGAATATGTGGTTATAAAGAATGAATGCAAAGCGTTCAAGTATTATAAAATCAGCAGAGATGGAATATGCTGATAGAATGCATATGATTAGCGAATTTTATTAAAAAGAACATATTGTTGAAAAGAATATGGATATTGCTTTTGAATGGTATTTAAAATTAGCTATTACTAAACAATGTTCTATCAAAAAAAAAAAAAAGAACTTTTTCATTGAATACCATTTGAAAATTTTAAAAATGTTGAAGAAATAAATAAAGGTGCCTTTCTAAAGTTTTCAAAACTAATATTTAAATAAACTTCTGCCTTATTATCATCATAATCAGTATAGGAATCACTACCACTTGTTGGATTATATGAGGAATGGCAATTAAGCTTATAAAAGGTTCCAATGAACATG
The DNA here is from genome assembly GCA_003550325.1 of Gigaspora rosea. Taxonomy (NCBI): domain Eukaryota; kingdom Fungi; phylum Glomeromycota; class Glomeromycetes; order Diversisporales; family Gigasporaceae; genus Gigaspora; species Gigaspora rosea. Next base: position 207,774 of record QKWP01000363.1, on the reverse strand, counting down.
GTGAACCATTTGTATTATTATTATTTTTTTTTTGGTATTAAGGTGAGGTTTTGCTTATATCTTTATTAGTAATTTAGAAAAGCTACTACATGGAGTATACTTTTTTGTATAAATACAAAATTTAAATTACATGCAATAATTGAAGCTCAGACTAATTTATCTGCGACCTAAACCTACTAGAGTGGTCAAGACTTACCTAGTTTAATAAGTTAAAATAAAATTTATAAGAAAACTATATTCGATATTGAAAGCTGGATAAATGAACAATTTAACCCAATGGACAGCCCAAGAACTAATCTTTTTAAAAGCTGTACCAATAGGTAGATATGAATTTGGGTTAATATAGAGTTGATCAGGTTGGCCACAAGGACAACTATATATAAATGTTCTGCATAAAGATGGTTGCTTTTTGATTTGTGATATATTATAAGTAGTAGAAGAAGGATAAGTAATATTATTAGTTTTTCGCCATGAAGCAAATTGGAAACAATAAAGCTTCCACAATTGTTTATAGGATAATTCAGAGACTTGAAGAAGAATTTTTATAATGATTTGTAAAGCTAATTTAGAAAATAAGTGAAAGGCTCTAAGATTTTGAATAAGATGAGAAGGAATTAAGCCTTTAAGTGTAGTTTGAATATAATAAGAAGAAAGTAGAGCTAGTAATAAGTAAAAGGTTGGATAATTATAAATAGTTTGAATAAGTTGAGATATGGTATTTGAAGAAAGGTCTAAATCTGTAAAATTAATAGTATTAGTAATAGTAGTGTTATAGAATAGACTTTTAATATTAGTTTCTTGAATGTATAAATATTAGTATAATTATTATTCTTATCCCATTATCTATAGTATTAGTATTGTTAATTATTATCTTAGAAATTACAAGGGAAAGTAACCGGCGCCGCTTGACGTTTAACACTTGATGCTTGACGCTTGACACCTGATGCTTGACACTTCTTGGTGATGATCCTCTATAGCATTAACGCTTTACTCAACGGATATATAAACCCACCAATTTTCCCTTGGTAAAGGAATTCAAACAATTGTATTTCTATTAATTACCTTTCATCCCTTATCTCCTCCTTATTATTATTAAATAAACTATTGGGATTTTTAAGGAACAGACACCTTGGAATAGTTCTTTTGTTAAATTAATAAACTGTGTATTATCTCTTGTTGTTTTATAACGAACTGCCTTAGAGAAGTATATAGTTTCTTACAGACGTAAAGGAAACTATACTTCCCTCTTGCACATCGCTTCATGCCCAAAGAAAGGGATCTCAGGAGCTGTGTGATTGTTACTCTATCAGAATTAAAGAAGGCTTCCGGTACTGTAACAGCAGTAAAAATAATTTGGTTAATATTGTTTGTACCAAAACAAAAAAACCAGTGATTAGGGGAGTTAGGAGTATTGTATATAAAGCAGTTGGTATTTGGAAATAGGTTAGGATAAATTGAGTGAAAGTGAGAGTATGAAGGTAGTTCATTTAAAAATAATTTAATTTTGAAAGCTTTAAGGTTGCTAAGTTTAAGTTGATAATATTATTTGAAGCTTTTTAATTATTATTGAAATATAACCAAGTGGAGTTTCAATCAAAATAGTAAGTGAAGTGTGACCATTTATTTGTACGTTGCTGAGAGGATCATAAAGCTATGATGTGAGCTTTGCAAATATTTTTAATAAAGCTTCATATAGATTGTAAAACTTGGGTATTTTCTCAATGTACAGTATGGAAATGGATATAGAAGTTGGTATAGTTAAAGTTAAGAAAAGAAGCAGAGATATGTTGATTGGCGAGTTGATAAGCACGATTATTAAAAGGGTTATCAGAATAGGCCTGAACTTTGTGTAATATGAGTTAAATATTAAAAGATTTAATAACATTAAGGAGTATATGCCATATAGGCCATGCAGTAAATTTGAATTTTTTAGGAGAGTTTGAATTAAGGTGTGTAAGTTTGATATATTTGGATATAACTGATTGTAAATCAGTAAAAATTTGAATAGTAGAGTTTTGTGGTACATTAGCAATCAGTGTTGGAATATGACCAGGTCATAACAGGTCATATCAAAGTTTAATTAGTAAGATTATATAACAATAGTTATATGATTTTATTAATTAAACTTGGTAATATAATCTGTTATGACTTTGTCAAATGATCTTAGCAATTGAACTTAGTAATATGACCTGTTATAACCTGTTATATAAATTTTTTGTGATATGATCTGTTATGACCAGTTATAACAGGTCATATTACAAAAAAGTCATATAACAGATCATAACAGGTTATATTACTAAGTTCAATTGCTGAGGTTATTTGACAAAGCTATAACAGATTATATTACCAAGTTTAATTAATGAAATCATATAACTATTGTTATATAATCTTACTAATTAAACTTTGATATGACCTGTTATGACCTGGTTATATTCCAACACTGTTAGCAATAGCAGATAGAATTGAAATTAATTCAGTATGATATGAAGAGGGCCAGTATTTAAGTTGGGCTAAAAACTTATTTACAATTTGATTGTTATGAAGTTGTACCAAACCAATGCCCATAGAACATTGGTCAGTACAAATATTTTTAACAGAGCCATCTGCATATAAGATAAAAGATGTATAATTATAATTGTTTTCAGCAAATGATTGTAATAATTGGAGCATGAAAGAACTTCTTTTTAATTGGCTATCATGTTAGATAATCTTTATCAAATATTATTGGCTAATTAAATATTGATAAATCAGTTAGTTTGATACTTTTGATATATTGAAATATAAAAAATTTTCAGTGTTCAATCTATGTTACATAAACTCATCAAAGGACTTATTTAATAGCTCTTATCATTTGGTTAAAAATTTTGATATATAACATGATGTTCTAGAATTATTGATCATTAATAACATTAAATACATTAATATCTCAACGTTATAATCTTATAATCTTTAATATTGACACTGTATGTTACTCTTTTTTCAACATGAATGCAATTTTCAAATATTAATACAAATATTATCTATTCTATAGATTCTATTGTTACATTAAATATAACCTGCACCCATTTTTTTTACATTATACAATACATATTTTTATACATCCGTATCCACCTAACAAAACCAATGCCTCTGATTGTATGCATCTCTTACAACTATTTGAACAACCTAAATGTTTATAAATAAGAGTTTTATAAGTATAGATAAATAAAAAAAAAGAAATATCATATTAGCTGTTTAGTAGTCATATAACTGTATATTCACCCATAGTACATTTGTATATATATTTGTATATTCATTCTCATGCCTTTCAAATTGCTATTGTGGAAAATGAATTTATTGCAAGGAAATTTATAAAAAGAGGATTTTTAAGAATATTAAAAAGTTTTTAGAATGGATTGAGAAGGGAGCTGATATACTTACTGAGAAGGACATTGACGACAACGATGAATACAATGTTGAAAATATGGAAAAGAATTATGAGAAGGTAGAGACAATAGATATTTTAGCAAGTCTGGTAGCATAAATTGAACAAATAAAATACTAGTAAATACATAGAATCTTTGAACTAGCTATAAATTCTTTTCTGGATTCATAAAACATTTAAAAAAAAATAAAACTTTAAAAAAAAAACCCCCAAGTATAATCAATTTTATGATGAAAACTCTCTGTATATATTTTGTTTTGGAAGATATTCATTTGTTCAATACGAATTGAATAAGTGTTCATTAATTTGTCTAGGTGCAGTCCATTGGTCAAAATGGTTCTGAATATGTGTTTTAATAATTAAGGGCTTAGTAATAATAGTATTATTACTTTTAATATTGTTAATTCTAATAGGATCTTTATGTCAGTTAAGAATACTATTTATCATAAATGTAGGCTGAGTAACCAGCCTAGAACATCTGGTATTAATAGATTCAAGTATTTGTTAATGTATATATTTAATGTTTTCTAGATTATGTGCATGATATAGACTTCTCTATACTTCTTTAGTATTAGTAATCCAATCAGATATAAGATTTGATAGTGGAGGGATTGGTAGAAGTTGAAGTTGATATGTTGAATTTAGAAAAGTAATGGTAGAATTGTGATTAAGAGGAATAGATATACCAGAATTAAATGAGTATTTATTTGCTTAATAATACTATTAAGTTTTTTAAGATTATAGTGTAAAAGAGTAGCTTTGAATGAGAAGAAGTGATGAAAGTTATGCACAGCAAATTTTTTGTTAGGAATACTGTATTAATAATGCTAGTTTGTAGTTTATGCCAAGTAGTTTCAAGTAATTCAGAGGTAGAAATAGTAAAAGGTGTGTTATGGGATATGAGATTAAGTGAAACTTGGTTAGTAAAAGCCTGCCAGGTCTTATTTGTTATTAGTTTATAGTTAAAGATTCTTCTATACATTTTGTATTTATGTTTAGTATGTCTAGTAAATGCATAGAGAAAAGACCAGTGAGATATGAAAATCTTATGATTACTAGAGGTTGAAAAGTCTGAATCATCAATTTCAAAGGATAATAAATAAGGAAGAAGGGGATTATGGGTCCAAATAAAATTTATTTCACTTTGGTATCTAGAGCTATACCAAGTAGATTGGGATGAGTTAGAGTGAGATGCCAAGTTGGACATGTTATTATAAGAAAAGAATTGAAGTAATTTAAATTTGGAGTTGCTAGTTAGAATAGAGTTAGCAGAGGCATTAAAATCTCTTAAAACAATTGGTTGTATATTTGAAGAAATTGCTTGTTGAATCCATTGAATAATAGTATCTTGGATTTGAAGTCTCTCTTGTAAGTTATTAGAGAGTAGATAAATAGAAATTATGTGAAATTTAAAATTATGTTTAAAAAATAAATCAATAGCTATTGCATAGCTAGGATATGTAATAATATTATGAATATGAGGGGTAATGTGGTTGCAAATCATAATGGCTGTACCTGCTTTAGAGCTAACAGTACAGAACAAAAAGTGGATATAAAATTGGGTTTTTGTGGGTTTGAATATAGAAGGTGCACTAGAAAGCTTAGTTTCAGTAATACTAATAATATTTAAATTGTGAGATATACAATAATTTTTCCAAACTTGTTTTTAAGTAATATTATTAAAACCTTGATATTATGTATGCAAATTGAAAGATCAAGAGGAATTAATAAATTGTTATTGTTAGAAGAAGGATAATTTGATTGAGTGGAACATTATTAAAAAGGCTAAAATTTTCAAAAGGTACAAAGAAATGATTAGATAGAAGATATTCATGTAGTATATTAAAACCTTGAACATTATATGTGCAAATTGAAAGATTAAGAGGAATTAATGAATTGTTATTATTAGAAGAAGGATAATTTGATCTGAGTAGAACATTAATAAAAAGGCTAAAATCCTCAAAAGGTACAAAGAAATGATTAGGTAGAAGATGTTCATGTAGTAAATAAATATATGCTTCTGGAAAATAATAGTTAATTCTGCTATACTTAATTGAGATTCTGATATACTGTTGTGAATAAAACTTTGGATATTTATCTTGAAAGTAGGCTCAACAGTTTGTGATAAAGGTAAAGATTGTAATCTGTGATAGCATAAAAATTTGTTGTAGCATGTTAATGGGTCATAAATTTTCAGTGAATTTGACTGGAAATTGATATTTGTTTCTTCTATAGTATTAGTATATATAGTTGATATATTGAGATTGTTATCAGATTCATCTGTTAACAATTCATAATCATTGTATATCTCTTGTTCTATAGTGTAAATAGAGCTATGTTGTTGTGTAGATAATGATAGATAAGTGTGATATTGGAGTGGTACTTCATCTGAAGTACTAGGATTAATTTTTGTAAAGACGCTCACTGTTTTAAGCTCAGTTTTCACAGCTGCACAGGATACCATAGCCTGTACTGTATGTTGGGTCTAACTGTTATAAACCTGGTCCTCCACATAAATAGACTCTTAAAAAAGTATTATATTAATATTTTTAAATATTATTTTTTAGTAAAATATATTAATTTATACTGTTTTACAGTTAAGGCTTATCATAGTATAAATCAATATTTAGGAATATCAAGAGATGAAAAAACAAATAATTAAATTTTAGAGCTTAGTTATACAAAATATGGTTCATTGTGCTAAAGCCTTGTTGGTATTTTTAATTTAAATGGAAAATCAAATTAAAGATAATCTGTGATATTTTATCCAACTTTGATCGTATTTAGTCTAAAAAATTTTTATAAAAAAATATGCATCCTGGAAATATTCTGTTGAAAGAAAATTATAAAGCCAGTTTAGGCTTATGAAAACTGCTCGATAAAAGGAATAAGACAATCATATTCATGGAATTTTACTAAATATTGCACCAGAGCTCTTTTAAAAAGTACCATGCACTCAAACTTTAGATTTTTATTCATTCTCAATAATTATGGTAGAAATAACAACTAGTTAAAATCTTTTAATTATTATGATTTAATATTGATCTCATAATAAAAATCTGTAATGGACTATGTTCAAAATTTGGACAAGAAATTTCTGATTGTTATATTGAATTAGCAAACCAATACATGAATTTAGATTCGGACAAGCGTTCAATATTTAGAGAAGTATACTAAACTAAATGAATAGTAAATATTATTAGAAGTTAAATAATTTTAGATGTGAAATCGAAATAAAGGTAAATTTTAAGAAAATAAAAATATTAATAAAAATTACAGAATTGGAAATAATTAAAGAAAATTTAAAAAGCATATATATAAGTAAATCATATATATAACTGAAATTGACAAAAGGCCTATCAAAAATAAAAAATTAGCAAAACTGTGGTAATATAGAGGTTCAAATAATATTTAAAAATCAATCAATCATTTAGATTACTACTATATATTTTTTAAATTAAGTTTTTTTTATTGAGAATACATATATTAAATTTTGTAATTAAGTTTTAATAAATTTAAGCAAATTCTTTAATAGTAATCAAAAAATATATTAAAAATGACTAAATATGCACAACATATTATTCTTATAATCAGAATAATGTTTTCTTATTTCTGTATTTAATGCAAATTTATATGTTTAGTTCAAAAAAGAATTAATTTAATCACTAAAGGTGAATTTTACTGATATATATGTTCAATTATTATTGAAAAATTTATGGAACTTTTATCTTAGGATTATAAAGTTAAATTAGAATTAAGTTATGGTGCAAATTATAGTTAGACATTAGGTTTTTCTAGAATACTGAACATTCTTACTTAGCACTTTAAACACCATTTACTGAAGCTATTTTTGAGAAATAGCATACCAGTGAATTTAAAAAAGCACTTGTTAAAAAACAAATCATCAATATAAAGAAATAATCAAAATAAAACTTAAATAAAGATAAAAATCATCAAATACTGTTTTAAAAATAATACATAAAGTATATGCTATTTAAGTAATTCATCTTTCTATTAATCCAATAGAAGACGCAATTGTTAAGTAAATATTTAGATTATTAAGAATTAAGATATGATGTAATTTAATTTTCATTGTAATACAGAGTGAATATTTAAAGTGAAAGCAAGAATATATAGGGTGAATTAATAATTTCTAGAGTAATTAATATTGAGAGAGTGGATTACAAAAGCAAGTAAATTTGATCAAAATATAGCACAAACAATATGTGGAAGTAAATAAAGTTAGTATTTATAAATAGATTATAGTAGAAATGAAGAAATTGGAAGAATTTTAAAAAATAATTTAAATGTTAAATAACCGTCCTTAAAAATGCAGATTTTAGGATTTTATTTAACGATTGACCCATTTTATCAAAAGGAGTAGTCTAATGATAATAATATTAAAGTAGATAGATCTTAAAAGAGATGATAACAGCATGAAGGAGCGTTACTTTTCACAAGAGATTTTTACTAAAGTCACATATCAAGTTTAAGCACTTAATTAATGGGCAAAATTTGTCAGGAAATAAATTTTATTTAGAAGATATTATTTTAAGCAGGCCAATTGAATTTACTATATTAATGATTAATAAAATTTACTATGTAATTCAAATCTTTTTTTATTAGTTGAAAATATTAAGTGAGCTTGTTGCTTTGATTTACAAACATTTTTACAACAAATCTTTCTTTTTTATTCCTAGCCTGGCAAATTGGTAATTAATCGAATATTCAAAAAGAAAACTCTAGTAAGTTTGTTATAGATCTTATTATTGATATTACGATTTACTATTTTGCTTTTTAATAAAAGTTTTCATAGTGTTACAGTAGGGAGGCCTTTTTTACTTCTTACAATAACAATGACACGGCTACAGGGATCCTTTATTGGTTTATAGCAGTGTCCAAGAGGTAGGTATAATTCATTAGTCTGTAAGAAATTATACTCTTTTATAAGGGCAGTTTGGTATGGTATTCAATGAGGAATTATTGTTTTACTATTACTTGATAATAAACTTGGTATTATTTAGATAAATAGTTTCTTTATTAATAATCTAAGATAGGGCTATCCTTAGGTTTCTGTTTCTAAGAAATCCCAGTACAAGATGTATAATAAGTAGAAAGAGAAGTGGGGTGTCTTGGTTTGAGTCCCTTCTAGTCTGTTCTAGTCTGGTTTATCTTGACTAAGAGAAATTCTGTGCCTTTAAATACATTTTAGAATACAGTCGACTCTGGATATAATGAACCTCTATATAACGAACTCTGGATATAACGAACCAAAATTTTAAAATTTTTATAATAGTTCGGTATAAAAAGTGCAATGGGTCATTAAGAAAACATAGTAATTTTTTATAGTGAATTTTTTTTTTTGCCAGACCCAAGGGTTCAGTATAGAAAAAGTCGACTGTAAGCACTATATGCGTTAATTTACAATAATAAGCGTTACAAGTGGTATAAGTATTATAAGCATTATAAGCAGTATAATCATTATAAACGATATAAACATTATAAGCATTATAAGCGTTATAAGTGGTATAAGTGTTATAAGCATTATAATCATTATAAGCGATATAATTGTTATAAGTAGTATAAGCATTATAAACTATTCTCAATATTCAACTTATAAAATAAAATACAAAATAAAATAATAATAAAATACAATAAAATAATGACTATTCATTCTATAACAATAGAAAATAAAATATGAAGAAGCCTGAAAAAAAATTACAGATGCTTACAATCTCTTAGCTTTTACTATATAAAATAAATCCAACTATTCCATTAATAACTTCTTTATTTGATACAACAAGCCAATATCATGAAGGCTTAAAACTAGCAGATTCTGAGCTGACATATTTCAGTGCTACAATACTTACTGACTTTATTGTAGAATCATAAAATATCAGTTGCAATTTTTATTTTAATTATTATATTTAATGAGTATAATTACGATTACTATTAATATCATTGAAGAGAAATTTAATTACATGATTATTTAATATTCATGTTATTGACAAAATTTTATATAAATATGATTATAGCTAAACCCTATTCCAATTTTAGCTAATCACATCGAGAATGTAAGAACCAATTTGTATAAGCTTTAGTTTATTTTATAATATTTAAAAATTTTATAAAAACCTTACATAACATAATCTTGGATGGCTAATAAACTTATATTTTATTTATCAATTCAGCTTAGTTTCAGAAGGTCATTTCTAACAAAAATCCAATGTAGTTACTATTTTAGTAAAGAAAATTAAAGTGATCATTGACAGAGTACTTAACCAATAAATACAACTAAACCATCTTTAAGGGTAGGGTGAACGTAGATCATTTCTAATAGTAATCACGTCGTAATCATATTAAATCATGTGATTGACCAATCAGGATTGTAAACAACGTAATCAGAATTAGCAATTTTTTGTGCTACCTAAGTAAATTAGGCCTACCTAAGTTTTTTTATAAATATATGAAGGTGGATTTTTTTAAATATTATGAGTTCTAGAATTTCACGATTATGAAAATAAGGGCTCATTCTATGTGATACCAAATTTTTGTTAAAATTGGTCACATTTCTAAAAAGTTTTATTAGGGGCATGTGTTTAATTTCTATATAAAATCTTATAGTACTACATAGATCATATGAAAAGTCTACTATGTTTCATAAATCACTTGTTATAACCAAATTAATAATTACAAAATTTATTTGTAAAAATAAATAAAAAATAAAACAATTAAGATTTAAAAAGTTAATAATGAATTATTTTATATTCTTACTTTTGTACTAAACAATGGCTTTATTTTAACTATGCAAAGAATTTTCTATCTAATATATACTAGAAAGTTTAAATTATTAAGTCATGTTTGCAACTTTATTCACTTTTTAATGTTATATGACTAATATTTTAACTTAATTATTAAAGGTTAAATATGAAACTAATAATTAACTAATATTATATGCAAATAATTATTTTACACTATACTTAGTAATAATATTCATGTTAAATTTTTTTTTTTAGCTCGGTGGTTCAATAATTAGATTTGATCAAGTATTTGGATTTAGATTTAGTTGAATAATTGGAGTTGTTTGATTTCTCCTCTTCAAATACCGTATTTTTAAAATAATCAATATTAAACAACACCGCCACCAACAATACCACAAACAATAACAACAATATGTAAATCTGAAGATTTGTTATTATTAGCTAGATAGTTAAACTATCATATTCATTATCACAAAAACATTGTAATCCTATTTCTAATCCACCATATGTATAATTTTTTGCCTACAATAGATTAAATATAATACAACTGTCATTCCAGCAACATCCTTTAAAGTACCATTAAAAGTCTTTGATTACAATATGGGCTACCCTTATAACACTCTTTATTTCAAACGTTTTTATTAATTTTCTAAATTATTACAAAGTTTTTATTGATATCTATAGTAGGTGCAATGTAACTTAAATAGACGTTAATGCATTATAAACTGTATAGCCATTTTCACCACCACATATATAGGATGAATTGCCAATGCATTTGAGATTACAAGTTTGATTGACTTATGAATTTTTAGTTAATTTAGTATATGAATCTAAACCTGTTTTATTTCTACATTTATGATTTCCATTTGTGAGTGCTGCAAATGTAAAAAAGTAATCAGCGAATGATATACAGACCAGGATCCTTTAAATTGCCATCTTGATCTTGATATGTATCAGAAAAATTTAAATTTGCAAAACCATTTAGAGTTTAGTTGTAATGGACAAATTACGAATATAACATCCTAATAGACTATTGATGAATGATTTCATCATATTAAATTTCTGACACATTCTCCAGGAGCGCTCAATAACCTTTTATTTACTTTAAATCATGGTAAAACATTCATATAATTGGTTAATTTTTGTTGATCTACCTGTGATTTCTGTGATAATTAACCAATAAAAATATATAATTTTTTAAGGTATTGTTTTTAGTACTAAGCAAGCGAAATAAAAAACTTTGCGTAAAGAAGCTTACAAAACTTATAAATACATGCAAAAAGAATTTATTACTTATGTTTAGAGAATAGATAGATATGCGTAAATTGTGATTAAGGTAATATTTTATTAGTAATAAACCCAAACTCATTAAATATGTAAACTAAAACTTTAACGGTTAATGGTTAATTTACTGTTGCTAAATCCAAACACACTACAAGAACTGATCAAATTTAAGTATTAAGTCAGATTTTCTATACTAGAGAGTTTGAGCCTATTCAAATTTAACAGTTAAATAAAAGTTGATTTAAATCTAGCATAATAAAATAGTTTTAGCAAAAAACAGTTCCAGTAAATTTGACATGGCTCAATAAATGTACAGCATATTTTGCTTCCTAAACAAAATTCTTGATCTTTACTCATTATTTTGCACAATGAATATTTACACTCTTGTGAAGCTAAAGGTAAAAATAGGTGTATTTTTTATTAGTGAAAAGTTACATTCTTTAAAGTGTATAAACAAGTTACCTGGGCAATTGCTTTATATTAGCCAATCATATAAATATCACTATGAGCTAATAAAATGTTAATCCTGCATAACTTGTGCATGTCCAAAGTTAATCTATAACACACAAGCACTGCTCTCGAATTCCGGGCATAACACCAATTAAGTTATGGCTAAGGCAACCACTTTAGATTGGCCAAAATTTTAATTTACATTTTGCACCATGAATATTTAGTAAAACTGTTATAAAGTTAAATTGCAATTATTGAGAAACATCACAACTAATGCCCATTTTATCCTTGTAAATTTGATAAATTAGCAATGATAAAAAAAATTACATTGTGAGAAGGCAGATAAATTATATGTTTTCTTTTATTGTATTACAATGCATAGAGTGAATACAAAGGACAGTATTTTGTTATATGTTAAAAAGACATCCATTACCATATCTATAACGAAGGAAATAAAGAAGATTTATATAAATTTTATTCCATATTAATTATATTCAGAATGAAATTGGACAATTTATTTGGTAGAAAACTAGCGTATAGTCATGAGTGGGCTTCACCGCCTAGTTTTAATGAATAATTAAATGTAATGAGTAACATCATAACAATATAACACTGCAGTAACAATTTAAATTTATCAATTTGATATTTAAAACTCACTTAGTCAACTATACCCAAGTTGATTGCTTATAGTGCATATAAAATTGGATTATGAAAATTTCCAGTATAGAGGTCAGTCAAAATTTTGAAGATTCGAATATTAATTTATTATATCCAAAAATAGTTACATTCGCTTAGCTTCGATGAAAATTCGGTATATAAACTTGTAGAGGTTGTACCCATATAAGAACCACCCAGATAAACCATCAACTGAGTCATAACTATTTGATATTCGGATAACCCAGATTAATAATCTGACAAAAAATGGACTTAGCATTATTTGTTTAAATCAATAAAGAATTTTTTTTACTTAATCTCATTTTAGTTCGTAAATATAAAGAATATCTATTTGATTTTAGTATTTTAAAACTTTTTAGATTATAAATACATAGTTAATTTTGACTATGTATTGTCAATATATTAGAACAACTACTCATGTGACAATATTATTTATTATATTGTTTTTAGGTTGCATAAATAATGAGAGATAAATTAGTGGCTTTTTTAAACACAATTTTATAAGAATATCTGACTTTAAGACAATAATACAATGCAAAATTTTTTAAAGATTGTGAATAAAAATAAATCTGTATATTGAAAAAAATTTATAAATAATATTAATATAAAAATTAACACTCCAATCTTTATCTAATATATCTTGTAAATGTACAAATTTATACTTGTCAATAAATTCTCATCGACCGCAAAATAATGTGGCAAATGGAATAATTTTGATGCAAGATAAATTGAAAAGTGACGTGAAACAGGCAGTATTACACTTCAAACTAAATTACATCATTATTTCTTCTTTCACTGGACTTTCAAAAATCGTAAGAGGCCTAAAGCAGGAAGAATTATTTAGTCCACGAGTACGGTATACTCTTGATTTGATTTAAATTAGTAATCAGACAAATTCCTAATTTCAATTCGATCCTAAAATTTATAAAATGATATCACATTGAAGATAATTTATTTACTAATTTTTATTTTCTAATTTTTATTTTCTTTTTGATCAAGTTTCGCAGGCATTTATTTACATAGCAAATTTATTATTAATTATTTTCTAAATCATGTTTGATGACTACTACATCCATAAATAGTTTAAAAATTTTATTTTGTGAAATGAGAGCTCTCATTATGATTCTTTTATTTGTCAGTCATAATTACAATTCCTGATCAATAAAGCTCCTATTTAATGTTATGCGCTATTTCTCATTAACTTGTTGGTTTCTTTAATAGTTTTTATGCCTTATATATAGTAATAGCTTTATCATGCTATTCCTATTTCATGAAATCCTAGAAATTTTCAGCAAAATGTTTATAATGATTATAAGCAGGAAGATTAATGCTTATGGCTTGAATATAATATATGCTTATAATACATATTATTAAATCAGATCCAATTTCTTGATTTTATTTTTTTGCTATTTGACATTTAGATTTTTTATAAATTTGATATATAAATGAAGTTAATCAAATTTATATCAACAAGCTGTAAGTTAACAAATTAAGCAACTAGTCAAGAGCTGAAATTTATTTCTTCGCAATCATTTGTATTTATTACTATAATATCAGATCTAATTATATAGTATTCATCAGAATAGCCCTATGTGTTGACGAAGTCACTATCGCGAGGATCATCCTTTGAGGCTTGTATGAATTAAGGCATGCGATTGAAATTATTGAAATTAAGAGATATTCATGTGATTGAGGTCATAGACATGCATGCAAATGGTGCAGGTAAGAAGATACATGTGGGCGTAATTGGAGAATTTAGTGATTTCTTACTTCACTTGTCTTGTCTACTTGTTCTCTTCGCTGCCTGATTACGATTTGGATTCTTCGTGCTGGCCCACCACCCTCCCTTTTTGGAAGACGTTGCATCCTGCCGGTTTCATGCATGTAAGTTGAGTACGCCACACCGCAGCGTTGGCAGCAAAAAAAAAAATAATAATAATAAAAAATAGAAGAAAGAGAGAGAAAAGTGAAAAGTAAAGTTGATGCAGAATGCGAAGTAAAGTTGAAGTAGAATGCACTACACCATACCCTCATTTTGTACTTCGTCGCGTGAAATACACAGTGATAAGCTGATAAGTAACATGTAAACATAGAAAATTGACAAAGAGCACAAGTATGTCAAAATAGAAGAGAAAAGTAGTGAAGTGGAGCTAGTAATAGAGTAATACAATCTATAACAATTTGCGATACGGATACATAAAATCGCAGATCACACAAAACTAGAAAAATTAGAAACAGTAGATTAGGGTGTCACAATTTATTATGATCAAATTTTTATTAACGAATTTAAAATAAATAATCGATATAATTTTGGCTTTACTTAATTATAAAAGGAATGTGCAAAATTTTAAATTTGACACATAAGTAATGCACTTATTTTTCCTTTTTTTTTTTTTTTTAATTGAAAATTGGTGGTCAGAACTGCTCTAAGTTCCGATTTATTATGTTTAAATAATTCTTTTCGTCCATATTAATGAATTATCAAGTGTTCTATGAGTGCTCAAAGCCAACATATTAATAGAAAAAAATAAAAATATTGCTTTATTCTCTGGCTTTATATAAATAACTTGAGATAATTTACCACCTAGATAATAAGTGATACATTTTAAAATACCTAAAATATCGATTTCGATAATTCTGACATTTAATTTCTCATGATTGGCTTCATATGTAGAACGGGTAAGGTAAACAGGAAATCATATCGACATAGTTAACTGACATATTTATTATTAGTCCATGTAACATTGGGATTCTACGTCAGTATGTAAACAAATCTATATTAAGTTCCCTTAACATTTTATTATTAAAAGATTTAAATATTAAAATTTGATAATCTCATCGATTCAAAAGTATATCATATAAATAAATATAAAAATTGCCAAACTTCATTTAGAAACACAGATCGAATTTCTTTCTCCTTCAAGTTTTTTAAAACCAACTGTTTCTCACGCAATATATTTACAAAGTTACGAAGCGTTTTTTTATATAAAGTTATAAACATTGGTTTCAAATCCATTATTTCTATTTTTTTTAGCGCTAAACGACTTTAAATAACGTTAAATTTTAAATTTAATCTTAATTGTAAGTTTTTTTTTTTTTTTTATAAAAAATGGCATAACATTTTTTATAGAGGTTTAATCTTAATTTTTACAAAATATTACTTTGAATTATGATAAAGTTAGAGCGGGGCATCTATTTTTGATATATACATAGCAATGGGTATATCATATAATCGTCGATCTCAACTGAAGAACTGTAAAAATATTCGATTAGAAAAGCAAAAAGAAAAGCTGCACGACAAGATGATTAATAAAATAATTCAAGCTCAACCGCAATTATTTGGCCAAATATTGCGTCAACTATTTTTAAACAAATACTTTGTTAATAAATTAGCTTGATTATACAGTTTTATACAAACGACACAATAAATATTGATACAATAAATATTGCTGTAATAAAAATTAGATTATCGCTATATATTTAAAACTTGACTAGTAAAAAAATCTCCAATAATAAAATTTATTATGAAACTACAAATAATTATGATTTACATAGTTGACGTAGAACCCAATGTAACATACCAATGATAATATTGGCAAGGGTACTTCTAAGAATTATAACAAGTCTCTAGAATGGCACACAATGATGGAAATTATTTAGCGTATAATAATTTCGGCAATATTTCCGCAAATAAAAATAAAGCATTCGCATACTAAATAATATCTGCAGAAGGTGATTTACTATAGATCAGTTTAATCTTGGATGTTGCTATAGTTGTTAGACGAAACCTCGAGGTTTCGCGCTGACGAAAGTCGAAACCTAGTTTCGACTTTCGTCAATTAAAATCTCAAATGACGAAACGTCGAAACTGTCGAAAGATGTCGAAACTGACAAAAGGTGTCGAAACTGGCAAAAGGTGACAAACTGACGAAACTACAATGGTGACAAAACTAATAGAAGAAGAAGCAGATAAATGTTATTGAAGATATTGTGAATAAAAATAAATTACGAAAAATTTTTTATATAATAAACAAGTGTAAGTAAGGGCGCCTTGGCTTTACATTTTATGTTCATAAAGGGCTATATACAATTTATGCTTAGATTAGTTTTAATAAGAAGCTTAATAAGCAACTTATCAATTAAGTAAATTAGCACAAATAAGAAATTAATAATAAACAGATTATTTTACATATTTTAGTGTTTTGATTAAAAAATAATCATTATCTATTGGCTAAATTGACTTTAATAAAAGACAAATTAGCGCGGATAATAAATTAATAGGAGGAATACTAGTTTTTTTTAGCGGGAGCATTAGGTTGTTTTTCGTTTTTTTCAGCGGGAGTACTAGGTTGTTTTTCATTTTTTTCAGCGGGAGTACNTTTTTTTTTTTTTTTTTTTAGCAGGAGTACTAGGGTTTTGTCAAGTTAGGTTTGGGGTTTTGACTTTCGTCAAAAGGATTTGAGGTTTCGACTTTTGTCAGAAGAATTTGAGGTTTCGACTTTCGGCAGAGGTTTCGTCATTTAGGGCTCAGGTTTCGACTTTCGTCATCAAGCAAAAAAGGTTTCGTCTAACAACTATAGATGTTGCTATCAATATGCGAAGGCACTATTATTTATCACAAAAAGGTCTTTGAATGAATTAAAACAACAAAAGGTGATAATAATTTAGGTCCATACTATCTTGGTAGATGCTATGATATTGATATAGGCAGCAATAGATAAAAATAAAGCCTTTAAATGGTATATGTGATCTGCTAAAAAGGAAGTAGTTTGGTCAAAGTCTTCCTGGAGCATGTTACGAATATGGTATAGATACTTCCGACTGGTATTCGGAATCTGCTACAGGAGTATATAAGGCTGGAAAATAGAATCTTACTAGATGCTATAAATACAGAATAGGAACTTCCAAAGATGTAACCAATGCTCAAAAGATTATATTCAAGTCCTACTCTATTGAATTTCCGGCTCCCGTTTCACCCTGACCCAAATTTTAGTTAAATAGGCGTAATTGAGCTTAAATTAGGATCAATGTCTGAGTACCTGATTATTGGATTAAATATAATAGTTGTCTTTTAATAGAAAATATTAATTGGCTTAATAAAAGAATAATCAATCAGTTAGAAAATAAGAATTACAGACGAGCGCTCTGAATGATCATGTGGTAATACAATTACGTAGCCAAGATGTTGCGTTTCAAATTATAAATAATGATGTTAATAATAGTGATATCAATGATTTATATTATAAAGTCGATGTTATACTTTTATTTACATTCGTTTTATATCATTTTAATGAAAATATGTTAATAAATTAAAATTTATTTTACTAATTTACTGTACAAATTATTCTACAAATGTAAAGTACAAAAATTGTATCAACTTTGCCACGTAATTGCACAATAAGCATAAATTTTTATATGTGGATATTAGCGCCAAGGAAGTTTTAAGTTACAATCAATGTTTAGAAATATCATAAGTTACTATACTGAACACATAAATTATCCGATTAAACAAGTTATTTTATTCAGTACAGTTACTTCTTAGTAAAATTCTATGATACAAGCCATATTGGTACGAAATAAATAAAGTATAGAGTATCTAAAAAAAACATGTCAGTCAAATGCAAAACATTAATACATAGTACTAGAAAATATAAGGTGCCTAAAAAAATATGCTAATTGTTCGAATGCACGCAAAATACGAAAATCATAACTAGAAAAGTGAATTCGCAAGTGGTTCCACAGTAAATCTTTTACACATGCTATCAAAAATATCATCATAAATATGTCAATATAGTATCGTATGTAAGCTTTTTGTTTACAATCAATAAAAATAAAGCATTGTTATGTTCTTTTTGAGCTTAATTAAAACGCAAAAACAGAAAAAATTTTATATATCCGAACAAATAGCTGCAAGAAATGAAGCTAAAGAAAATAAAATTACTTAATGATTGAAGGATAGCACCGTAAAAGCGAATCAGAAAAGAGACAAGTTCGCCGCAAACATTTATTAAAAATAATAATTTATAAATAAAATTTTAATACAGTATATATATATATATAGTTAAAACAGTTTATGGCATAAATTTTTCAATTAATCTGATCTTCACTAGGAATAAAAGTAGAGCTTTCTCTGTAATTATTTTCTTCATTGTCATTTTCGCCATTTTCTAATGGGATATTACGATTAGTATAATTTTCATACAAAGGTTTGTCTTCGTTACCTAATTCATTCTGGTTACCAAAAAATTTAAATTATTTTAATATAAAGTCGTTCAATAAAACAATAGTGCTAGCCAATAAAGTTAAAAATGGAATGGCTTTATATTCAAAAGATTAACAGAAATATAAAACCTAAAATAAAAAAAAAAAAATTTAAATCAAAATTTGAAAATTTAACGATTGCATAATATATGATATAAACAAATCTGTATAACAAATGGTGGAATCTTTTAATAAAAATATTACAGTAATTATAGTAACCCAATATATCCAATATTTAACAGACTTTGGAAATGTGGCGTTAAATATTGAAAATCCAGCATAAATTTGAAATTAAAAATTCCATAAAGCTACATTCGCTCCTGAACATACAGTGAAGAATGAAATAATATTTTTATATTTACTAAACCATTGAATGAAAGTTTTTTCTTTTTTAATTCATAAACTATAAAAATAATTGCGGTAATCAGATTAATTGCTATTGAAGGAACCAGTATCATAATGCCTTTATATGCATGAATATGTATA
The DNA here is from genome assembly GCA_003550325.1 of Gigaspora rosea. Taxonomy (NCBI): domain Eukaryota; kingdom Fungi; phylum Glomeromycota; class Glomeromycetes; order Diversisporales; family Gigasporaceae; genus Gigaspora; species Gigaspora rosea. Next base: position 188,433 of record QKWP01000363.1, on the reverse strand, counting down.
TAATTAGTATTTTTCGATATTAAATTAATCTACTTTCATTATAGCAGGCTCTATAAATGTAGATCTCTCATTGGAATTACTTTCCAGAACAATTATGCTATCAATACTATAGCATAAATTTATTATGGTAGATCCACAAGGACCTGCTATAACGAGAGTATAATCACTGGGATAGAAACATATTTATAAGAAATTTGATAACATCATATGAATATTGCTAAATGAACTAGAAATTTTAATCTCTAGTTTTTATTTGTCTATTTTCGGCAATAAATAAAACATCCATAACGTTATTGACGAAATCCTTCCTAAATTAAAAATAGCATCTAACCCTAATTAGATATAGAACTGCATCAGGAAAGTTATTTATCGATTTTTACAGGGCTATCTCCAGTGTTAACCTTCAAGTATCTCCGGAAATCGAGGCTAACGAGACAACTACCGACAGGGAGTCACGTGGACACAGAGACGCCAACTGTGTAGTGGTTTATCGTAGTTGTTAATATATAACTTTAGTGGGAGGGTTTATGTATAGTGATTTGTCAATGTAAAGAGTGCGTGATGTAATTTTATAGAATCGATTATATAATAATGTGTCTTTTATTGATAATAAAGAGATGTAATGGCAAACATGCCTTCAAAGTGGAGCGAATATCGCCCATATATATAGGAATTTATCTACTAATAAGTACATGAGGCTCTTGTGTTATAAAGGATCTATCTATCATTTATGCTTTTTCTATCACATCAGTCTCTTATGCCCCGTCCCATCACATCATCCCTTATGCCATTATCGCAACATATGACACGTATGTCACATGCGACATTTCAGTCACATGTGGCACATATGGCACAATCGATACAATCGGTACATCTAGCGCAGTACTCCTGTGATTCAAGCAGGGGTTCGGCGTGCAAGGGTAACACCAGATTTCCAGGTCGGATGCGTCGGATCTAGGTCGGCGTTTAGTCCTAGTTGTTAGCAAGTTCTATAGCAAAATTATCAGCTGGGCATTTGTACTTAATGAATGGATATGATTTATTAGTAAAATTTTTTATGATCTTAAGGCAAAATTGATCAATTCCGATCCAGCCGACCATGATTCCGATGCCCTCCACGTATACCAACCCGGAATTTTGGTGACCCCCCGTATGAGTTGTTATCTATCACCTCTGCGCAGATGTCACCCTCTCATATGATTATTGCGATAATACGATAGATTTGAATGATATTGGTTATAGGTTGGTATAGTGTTGGTATATTGATGGTTATAGTGATATTGTGAGCCGCAGACTTGCAATCACGTGGAGGAAGGAATCGGTGCGACAAGGGTGCATCGGCTATATTGATCATCTGCCTAAAATAGGGTAAATGTTAATATTGATATCAATGATAAAGCTGATCAATGCGTAATAATAGAAGTCAGTGATATATGTAATAAAAATGATATAGTAGAGATATCGTGAATCCAACTTTTATTAAGTCTTAAGATAAATTAAATATATAATAAAGGCTTCTCACCCTTTAGGGAAGACATCCTTCATGATTCCAATTAATTCGTTTTCTAAATATTCAATACATTCCCTATAACCTAAATTAAACTTATCTTGATCGACTACTTAAGTGGCATAAGTAGTGCGATTGTTCGTTGTAATTATTTCTTCACGTGATTATACCGTTACGCTGTCCGGTTGATTCTCGACGTACTGAGGACTCTCATAGTTGTTTTTGTCCAACTCTCCTGACGTACCGTAGATAGTTGTGGTTATTGTTTGTCCGGTTTTAGGTTTCAAGTGGTGAATTCCAAGCCGTGATTTTAAGAACTGTCAGTATATTGATCCTGCAAAACTATTTGAACAGCCCAAGTATTAGAAAACTCACCTATGACTAAACCATCCCCTCGTCCAAATCTAACCCCCTTTTTTGACTCAGCCTGATCGTAGGTTATTGGATTGGTTGTGTGTTGTTATTGATAGACTCGATAGGCCCAGAAATACCGGTGTCAATATCGATAATTATAGTGATATCGTAATATCGATGATTATAGGGATATTGATGATTAAAGCGATACTAGTAATAGAGATGATTCCTGCGACGGTTTAATAATTATAAATAAAGTCAGTATGGACCTTTGGGAACGAGAGCAATTCCCACTTTTGCTTTATTAATTCATATTTATTGTAATAAATAAGAGTTTCTTTATTATTTTTAATAAACCATACAAGTTTGATACCACGATACATAATACTGTAAATCTATACATTCGTTAAGTTGCTACCAAGATGGTTATTTTGTCTAAACTATCCCGAAAACCCTGTTAGCCACTCACCAAATCTAACACACCTCTTTCAGACTGATTTAACCTAAACTTTGGTTACATGAAGCCACTCTCGATTAAGCGACATACTCGCCGAATGTTTGAACTGTCAATGTTTAAGCAGGAAATAACCAATCAGAGATAATTATATGTTTTAGAGTGTAATTACAAAGATTACAAAGATCTTTTAAGAGTAAAATGATACAAATTCATCTACGTTTAAACATCAAAGATTTAAATATTCATTAATTTGAGTTAGAATCCAATTTTTTTATAATATAACTTTTTTTTAAAAAAAAAAACAAAAATTAAGACATTCAATTATTGTTATGATCATAAGAATTAAAAATTTTAATTATTTAAAATTGAATGCCAATTTTATAAAAGATTATGAAAAGTTGACAGCAGTTAGATTAAATAAATAATGTTTTGAGATAAAATTAGTTAATTTTATAACTTTTTTTGTTTATTCAAGGGAGGAGCAATACAAATATTTGTAATGAATGGCCTTTAAAAATAAGATCAATTTTAATATTAAAAAGAAATGATTTGATATTTTTAGTATAACTATTTATTTATTTTATTAACCTCATAATCTATTGATCGATTAGAATAAAGTGAATATACATCTCTTTCATGGTTAATTTCTCGGAAGATGTGTTCACAACAAGATAACGGTACACAATTAGGCAATCAAATGGAATAGAAGAAGAATCTGAAAAACTTACCATGCCTAGGCCAAATAAAATTGAATAACTCTAATATTACTGGTTGGAGATGTAATGATATATGGCTTGCCAGTAATAGTTACATATATAATATCATATTCAATTGCAGATGTGTTAAATCCATCTTTAATTGGTTTATTTGTAAGTATATAGGTGATAAGAAGAAATTAAACAAAACTAATCATAACAAAAAAGATTTAAACTATTTAAAAGTTATAGCTGAAATGTAAAGTGCTGAATTTTTTGAACTACTTGATTTACTTTATAAACATGTATCATTTTGATCGCTTGATATTATTTTTATTGGTTTTGTTACTGCTTTGACTATGTTATTGGATTTGTAATAAGCACTATTTCTCTAGTACAAAGCTTAATGCCAGTCTATAGTAAAAGTCTTAATATTGTCCTTTAACACCATGAGGTAAAGGTAATGCAATTTGCCAAGTCCTGTTACAAGATAGATTTAGGTTTATGTGGAATTAGGTGCTTCAATATACTAATAAATGGAATTATTGAGCAAAAAAAAGTGATAGTAGCAGTAGTAGATAATAATATCACTATAAATTATAAGCTTGTAAAAGATGATAAGTAATCAATTCTAGTTTTAAGTTTATCTACTATATGTAATACTGGTGATTCTCCAAATTTCCAGATTTTAAAACACCTTATCGTAAATTAAATATAACTAATCAAATAAATTTAACGCTGGCTGTAAAAATGGACTCTTGGTTAGAAATCGATGAATAGTAGAAGTTATTAATCTTTAGCAATATAATCTTAATGAAACAACAATAATGACTGTTAATTTTGTGCAAGTATTAGCAAATTGTGAAGATGCTATTAGTATTGAAACTGAAAAAATTTAAATTATACAATCAAAATGTTAGCAAAATATAACTTGTTTCATAAATACACATGTCAAGAAGATTTTATCTACACCTGCTGGATGTAAAAATAGCTGTCCTACTGTAAGTGGACTTGGTGGCCTTAATATCGATAGAGTAAACTACTCAAGTCCGAAGCCAGTAAGTATATAGTGATTATATGAATAAGTCACTTGCTAGATATTATAGCTATATATTAATACCTCAATATATAGATAGTTCAGTTTGGATGTGAGAACTCTAATAAAAATAATGTAAGCCAGGTACAAGAAAGATTTGCTGAGTTAATTTATGAAATTACTGCTTCGGGAGTTATGGTTTGACGAAGCTTGTTGTTAAATTATGAAACAATAATAAATATTCAATCTGTTGTTAGAGGAACTGTAGGTGTAATAATTAAGTTTGAACAAGGATATTGTTTAACAATTTTAGTAGCTCTTATTGTTGCGGGCTTGTATTTATATGGACAGAGTGCTATTAAAGATGCTTGACGAAACTATTTTTGAATTGACGAAAGGTTTCGTCAAATGACGATCCTGACGAAACCGTTGACGATTGACGAAACTGTTGACGATTGACGAAACTGCTGACGATTGACGAAACTATTGACGAAACTGTTATTTATTATAAAAAAACAAAATATTACACCATAAAAGATGATATATAACTTTATTTATTACCTTATTTATTACCTTTTTAAACTTTTATGACATGTTTTCCTAAGTGCTAAAGGTAAAGTAATTTTTTTGTCGTTAGGTAAGATCCATCGGATTTCTTCGGGTGATCGACACCTTCATCGGGTAATGTCGGATGTATTTCATAAAAAGAAAAAATAACAGATGAAAAAAATAGAAATGGGTAGATATGATAATACAAACAAAAATATTAACCTCGCATAGATTAATTTTATTTCATTATGAAAGAAAAGAATGATTTCTCATGCTTCATTAATCATCACGGGTTTCGTCGTGGGTTTCGTCATTCATCATAGGTTTCGTCATTCGTCAAATCGTCATTCAGAAATTGCTTGACGAATGGTTTCGTCATTCGTCAATGACAAAAGTTTCGTTATTCGTCAGGCATCTTTAAGTGCTACAGAAAAGAAATTAGAGAAATCAACAATTTTCAAAAGATTTTTTTTACACAAATCAATTTAAAGTAAGATTAGAACATTTTATATTCAAAACACAAATCGAGTTGTATTATCATAATAAAATTTTGTAATATAAATCTTTAAAGTTTGTATTTTCTTATGATCGATTATATAAAATTTGATCTATTGAAGATCCTAGTCCATATTTTGACTTTTATATACTGTAAGATTTTTGCGTAAGGTTGATAACTGTGCTGGTGATAAAGATGAAATTTGTGTTTATAAGTTTAATAATAAAGATCAATTACTTGTGGCTTATTATTAAATAGTCAAAACAATATTCCAAATATTATTAAAAAGGGTATTGATATTTTAATTATTCTTGTTATATTTGCTGTTTATAGTAGTATCTGGAGGTTATTATATTCTCATATAGAGCTTGTATAAATTATATTATGTGATTGATTTCTAAGGTCAATTGCTAGAAGTAGTAGATTATTGATTTTGTTGAAATATATAGTAAAAAAAAAAAAATAATAAAGTATAAAATAAAGTATATTTGAATATTGAGATTTAAGAGATAAATGAAATTTTAAAAATTATTTTTGCTTTTACTATTAGTTCTATTTTTATAACAGAGATCGTACTAATACTTGCTCATATCGCAACTTATCAAGGTTTGTGGTTTGATATATGATTATTGTCAAGGGAAAACCTGTTATAGTTTTCAGTTATATTTTGTACCAAACAAAATTAGTTTAATTTGTTAGAGATTGTATCCGGTACAGAATACCATTGAAAGCCCAATGACAGGTTTTCTCTTGGCAGCACTCATATAAGTAAATACAGCATTTTTGAAATTGTATTAAATTTATCATCTACTTGCAATTAAAACTAGAACATGTTTACGTGGTGGTTTCGCCTCCTGAGTTTATGAATGTTCATTTACTTACTAGCAACGAATAGCTTATCTTAAATAACTTGTTTAAAGAATTTGTTTTTTTCATGTAGTAAATTAATGCAAAAGATAAATTTGATATAATGATATAATAAAAAAAAAAAATTAAAGATTTCGTAATAACATTTCCTTTTTTTAAATTAGTATAGTTAAAGTGGCATCATATTGACACAAGGTAAACATGTTCTAGATGCAGTGGTCAGATATATTTCTAAGTAATTTTTGAAACGAATCAAAATTTTTTTGAAATTTCAACTAAATCGATCTCAAATTTATAGAAATGTTTTAAAATTTAAAATTACAGATTAAAATAGAGTATTACTGTATTAAGAGATCCTAGGGTCTAAAAGCAAATGCAAACATGGATTTTACAATCAGTTTAATTGGTATCATCAAAAAAATTAACAAGTTTTTAAATTTGTTTTAAAAAAATGTATAAAAAAAAATTGAAATTTTGGCTAAATAAATCGAAACATTACATTGAATCGAAATAATATTTTCATGTCCTTGCTATCAAAAAGTATAGGACACACATGCGAGAAGTCATGGCTTAACAATGTTATTCAAAAAATATACTTATAGATTTATGGATTAAAACTGTAATTTATGTACATATTGACTTATCATTCTTGTTAAATGTACTCCTCAAGTTCCAGACAATTAAACTATCAAAACCGATTGGCAACCCTTAAATAAAAGTACTAAAGTATATAAAAAAGAACATTTTACCTCAAATAATATTTTGCTTTATTATTGAATAATTAAATTTACATTTATTCTTGCAAAGATAAATATTTTAACATCTCATTTCTGCCATAAGAGCAAAATAACATTTATATTCTCATTTTTTTCGATCCATTTATATTAACATATTCTGGGTTCATACAAATTTTCAATGATATAAATGCTATAATCGTTATTTATTTAATATAAGGTTCTACTCCGTTTTTTCAGAGCCAATAGCACTTCTATAGCGCTAATTGCTTTTTTACTTTGTATTCAACATAGGAAACGATATCTCTAAGCACTTTGCGTAAAAAACCTTCAATGCATTTTACACTTCCTTATATATACCAGCAGATAACCACTTCACACCACTTTGACATGCTAACCTGCAAAGATTAGGTTTCGTAATTCCTTTAATGTTTTCGCGAAGAATCTTCTAAATTGATAAATATTAAAAGTTAACATAATTAATTATATTGATTGTGATATTATTTATGCATAACATTAGTTATTTTTTTAATGAATCGATATTATAGATAAATATTTAGGCTTTCTTACTCTATGTCTCTTTCCTTTGTCTTTTCCTATTCCTTTATACCATGAAGTGAAATCATCTTTAGTTATAATCTTTTAATTTTAGTAATACGTAGATATCTATTTTTCAAGATCAAATGTATGGTCAACAACAATTAAAATATTTCATATTACTTATTTACCTTTTTATCTAGTGATTAAGATATATGAAAATATCAAAGCGGTATTTCTATTAATAAATATTTAAATCGTAAAATAGCATTTTTAGTTGCAATTTCTGACACATTATGTCATACAGCTAAATTTTATTATTATTATGATTAAAAAACAACATGAAACTCATATGGGCTGCAATAAATTTTTTTCAAGGTTAAAAAATATAATGATATCATGATATATTACATATTAATGACGTCTCACAAAAAAACTTATAGAATCGAACATAGCTTCAGATAACCTTGAATCATGTCCCTATGAAACAATTATTATGTAATTCATAATTGCTGTATATAACAAGTCTACAATATCTCCGTCTTATTATAACCCTGCATATAAGCGAAATTTTGTAATTTGGTGATTATTATTAAATCTTAAATGATAACATTTTATAAAATTTTAACCAATCATTTAATAATATTGTATAATTGACGAAATAATTTAACTGTACGGTTGTATTTTATTGGCTAGCCTTTTAGTTTTTTGTTTTTTTTTTCTTATTAAATCTTATAAACCTTATGAAACCGCCTATAAGAAAATATAATAAGACTATATGATTGTTTGATAGTTAATACTTTGATATAATGAAGTTACACATATGCAATTATTGCTTATAGTGTAAAAAATTAATACAGTATTAACTAATTGATGAATAAGTTTATAATATCATTTAATTTTAATGATAAAAATATTAAAAATTTTTGATCATACAGGTTAGTTTAGAGTGGTAAGATTTATGAAACACCTTTTATAAACACATACGTTATACGTATCGATAATCATAGTTCGAATAAATATAGTGAAAAATAATATTTTAATAATGAGGTCCTGTATTTAGGGGCATGAAATGGTATTAAAAGTGCAACAAAATAATAAATGGATAACAAAGCTTAATCTCTACAACTTTAGGCTTTATGTACCATATACACATAAAGTATTTATTTACTTTCATTTACTCCACACAATAAAAATAATGATTAAAATAAAATGAAGTAAATCATAGTAAACCGAATTTTTAGTCATACTAAATAAGTCACATGAAATTACAATATGAGCGCCTATTTCTCTGCCTATGCGATTTGTTATGTTCTATTTGTAAAACAAAATAAGTATCGACTAAACAAAATCTCAAAGATTTATAATGTACTGTACACCTGTTTTGGTTTGGTTATATGTTATGCAGATAAAAACAAAAAAAATTAATGAATTTCAAGCCATAAATATTCAATTGTATTGCTAATCAGTTTAGATTATGAATATTTATCACTGCAGGATCTTTACATCAAAAAAAAAAAAGAAATAATTTAATTTTTGAGTTTTTCACTCTTACTAAAGCACATCTATGATTACAATTTAGCGGGTTTTTGAAATTGACATTTATTTAAAACCCTTAAATTTACAAGATCAAATTCAAAAAAAAGGTTCTTATGATATTAATCATTATTAGATTCTCAATACTTATTACAGGTAGCATTAGTATTATGTAGCAAAAATTCGCAAATTTGACCTCATAATTACAAATTACATCGTACCCATATGGGAGTCTTCAGACATTAAGAGAATTTGGGACCACCAATACTGGTATAAGTTCATGCAGTGGTGATCAGGTTCTTCCTAGCCTCATGATGCCATCCAAATATATTTAGCACTGGAAGCATTTGTGAAACATGCCCAGATATTTCATCACCATAGTGGGAAGTACTTTGTTTGCACATTTCCAAATTTGGAACGTTAAATTCTGGGTCCTCAAGTCACAGGAAACCAGCTAGTTGCGGCAGCATACAGGCTCAAGATACTTACCCAATGTGGTAGAGGCAGTTGCATGGCTTTAGATACAAACCCCGAGAAGTATGCTAGTAAGGGATTTTCTGGGTAACCAGATTTCGGGTACACCAACTTGGAAGCATAAAGCGCCTACCTGGCAACACACACTAAATTGGAAGTAATGAATTAGGAAATGTGGGTAAAGTGACGGACATGTGAATATTGATTGTTGGTTGAAAAGGGACGTACCAATCCAGGTCAACTATATAAATAGGAATATAGAAGGCTCTGGTGGGTTTTAGCCATGGATAAAAGGTTTATAGCCTGAAGTCCTAGCTTCAATACTTGTATATAATATATATGTATTTATAGCACTACCAAATGTCAATCTACTTAAGTATTAATAAAGTTTGGGGCAGGAGCTACACCCCTAATATTAAAAAAAAATTTACAAATTATATGAATTTCGTATATAAGAGATAAAATTAAAGTAGTTTTATTTTATATTAAATACTTTATATAGGTTATGTATTTACTATAATCTGTAATATTATTTTTACATAGGCTGAACTTTAAAATTTCGACAAGATTTATGTGGAATATCAAACATTTATAAGGCTTGTAGTTACCCGATATTTGACAAATATTATTGTCTATTGAATAGATGTCGCTTCCAATACCCATGCTTACCTTATAAATAATTATGCCATCATATACGATGTTTTTTGATCAATAATTAATAGTAACAATTATTTCCTTAAGTTAGTACTAAGATTTAGAGCTAGATAAAATAGAGTATTGGGGAATATTTGCTAGCAATAATAGACTTTATATGCTAGTGGTCTCCTTTCCCTTGGTAATACTTTTGAAATATATAATCTTGTGATTCCAATGGTCTGGTTAGTAGGGCCCATTAATTTATAGATAATGCTACTAAAAAAAAAAAAGATTTTAGGCTTTGTTCCAGAAGCTAAAAATCTAGTTTTCTTTAATAGTACTTGAATACAAACAAAAGGCTATCACTTTGTTTATTGCTTTTGTAATAAGCTATATGCAAAATATCAAAAAAATGAACTAATTTTGGAAAAAGTCCAAGTCAGAAAAAGTTAAGTGCTTATGGGGTTAATATTGAAAACTCAATATAATTTTTATTATCAGAAGTTTTTTTCTAGCCATTTTTTTAATTTACTAACATGGCTCAGTCTTTTATAAAGTTTTAGTGGGTTTATCTTTGTTGAGTTTTGACTTTCCCAAAGGTTTCAATTTTACCAGGGGTTTTGCCAGAATTTTGCTGTTTCACAAAAGTTTTGCTGTTTCACAAGAGTTTCGCTGTTTTGCCAGAGTTTTGTGGGTTTCATCTTTCGCTGGGTTTAGTTTCATCTTTTGCTATTTGCCAAAAATAGTTTCACCTGCCAACACTAGCTATAACATTATTAAAGATCTTGGAAAAAAATACTATGAAAATTAGATATTTGAAACTTAAAAAGTTTATTCTAAATATGAACCACAATTATTTCAACCTAAATTTCATACTCTTATATGCTTTATTAAATCGCAAAAACAACTTAGACAATTTAACTTAATTGGTGGTAATGTAACTCTTGCAAATTATTTCATCTTTGGAGAGCCAATAGAAAATTGGTCTTCTAACACAGAGTTTGTTATTTTAAAAACTTGTAAAAAATTATAAGTTTTTCGTGTTAGGAATTATATTGCAACAAAAAAACTGCAGAAACTATTCAAATGTAAAATTAGCACTTCAGAAATAGTTGATTTCGAGATTAATTCATCGATTACAGCTCAAATTTTAGAAAAGTCCAGCATAATACTACGTATAATAATTGAAGATTGAAATCAATAAATAAAAATTTGGGAAGGATCATTATTATTAAATGACTTAATAATTCCTTCTGCCCAAATATTACATATCTCAATATTTTGAATACCACTACATCGTATAGCCCTGGTACTAGTATCTCATATGGCCATACATCTAAGTTTCTAAATATTTTCTATTCATATTTTAAAAACTTTTAAAAATATTTTTATTTTGAATTGATGGTAAATACAAAGCTTTTTTAATAGTAATCAATTGTTTTTTTTTGATTATAATTACCATTGAAAAACTTTAGAAATATTTTTATTTTGAATTGATGGTAAATACAAAGTTTTTTTATATCAATTGTTTTTTTTTTGATTATAATTACCATTGAAAAACTTTAGAAATAACTTATTATTCTTATAAAAATATTCTAATATAATATCTTTAGAAATTGTTTATAGTTTACCTGTGATATATCCATAACATCATAAAAATCGCAAAATTTATAAAATAAAAAAAAAGATCACAAACAAAAGAAAACAAAAAAAAAATCATAAAATAAAAAAAAAGATCACAAACAAAAGAAAACAAAAAAAAAAAAATCAAGAAACTTACAAATATAAAAAGAAAAAAGCTATGAAAAAGGCACCATAAATTTAAAAAAGAATGGTAAATGTAAAATATCTAGTGCAGACATGTTGGCTTTCTCACATTGGAAGCTTATGCACCTATTTTAGCATTTACATGCACACTTAATTATAGCCAATTTAAACTTTAATTAATTAATTAATTAATCAATCAATAGACCACATTTTGCTTTCACCTTTTTCATTGTTACAAATGTTTGACTCAATTTCAATCCATCCATTTTCAAACATTCCATTTGGAAAATATTCTTTAATTTTACATTCAACGCTTGAAATTTTTAAAGTATATTCTCTCCACCAAGTAGTTGCAGTTCTTCCAACAAAATGTAAATGAAAAGAGGGTAACTTGTCAAGATATCTATTTAAAATCAATAAATATTATTAGATATTAATATTATAAATTTAGAATAATAATAACTTACCGAAATAATTGGCCAATCCCCACACCTTTATTCATAATCAAATCTACAACAGAACTATCATAAATTATGACCTCACTTATAGCATTACAAACTATTTTACCCTCACATATAAGATTGACTTCACGATCAAATTTTTGTAAAATTGGATTACTATGTGCAGAAGATTTCTGATGACAAATAGGAACACTAATGTTTTTGATAAGTTGTACTATTACAGATTTGTTAAACCATGAACTATTGAACACATTGTTTGTAATTAGATAAAATTTTCATATCTTGAAAATACTTAAATTTTATATTAACAAACCTTAAAATCCTTTGTAAATTACCATTAGCAGTTAAACAAATCCTCTCTAAGCCATTAAATTCATTTGGTAATGTTATATTGGTCTCTCTTAAAGACATTACATCTCCAAAGTTATTTGGAATTGAGTCTAATGGATTGTTATCAACATTTTCATTTTTCTCTTTGCTATAAAAAGAACATGCTTTTAGATAGCTTATGCTTTAAATTAGCTGGAACAAATTTTATGCTTACTTCCTAGTTTATGACGAAAACCAAATATTAAATTTACCATCTAGTTAAAAATGTATATGTTAGTGCGTATAAATTCATAATACATTGAAATGAATATTGTACTTACAGTCTATAATTTAATATGAAAATGACGGCGGTACATGAAATACATAGATGTTATCAGAATTTTTTACTTACTCCCTAATTAATATGTGCAAATGATTAAAAATTAGTAGCATAAACATTTATTATTGATAAATCCCTCATAAACAATGAACTTATGCTTACGAACTATTAATTTAATATTAGCACATAAAAATTATAAGAGTTCATTAATTTATAAATCACATTCAGTTAATTATTAGTTTACTTTAACTTGCGATTCTCAAAATAGTATCATACTTCACTATTTTGCGCGAATAAAGTAATAACATTGTAGAGCTTATTCTGGTTTACATTGAGGATATATAAAATTTACAAATAAAAACATCCAGAACTATCATAACTTATATAAGTTTGGGTCAAAATCCCAACAAACAAAATCCCGACAGACCATAATTCAATAAAAAAATTCCGACAATCAAAAAAGCTTTCCATGAGCAACTTTACTATAAAATTAATAAACATAAACCCTAACCTAGGCGCCCACCCTAACATAACATGTGCACTCACCTGACCCTAACCCTAACCTAACTTAAATAAATTTATAATTTTTGTTGTCGAGATTGTTTGGATTTTTATTGTTAGGATTTTTTGTTGGGATTTGACCTGTCGGGATTCTGTTTGTCGGGATTTTGACTGGTACCCAACTTATATAGATTCTTTGATCTCTGATACTAAAATAAATAGGGCCCATTAACTTACTTGCTATTCATTTCGTTGATATAATATATAATCCAAATATATACTAAAAGATTTTAAAATTTAAGAAATTAAAAGTTTTGTGATTAGTTTATAATAATAAACACATAAATGATAGCAACAAGTTTACGGGAAAGTTGAAAAAATTTAAATGATTTAATTATAACTAATACTAAAAAAAATATTTTTTTTTTTTAAACGCATTTTCATGTGCTAATTACAAACACAAAGCATATCAGGTAATGATCAGACACTAACCTGGTAATTGATCCGAGCCGAAAATTCAATAATGCCCGTTTAACTGTTACACTAAACCATGAACGAATGGAAATTTTGAAGACTATAAAAACCAAAAAATTCCGAAAAGAAAATGAAATGAACATAAAAGAAGAGCAAAACGGGGTAAAAATTTGAGTACATATCAGATATTTTCCGAAGGGAAAATATAAATTCCAAAAATTATATCTGATATCATGCGATATCATGCGAATGTTATTATAAAATGCGCATTTTTCCCATCACTAACTGTATTCCTCCGAAAATAAGCACCCTTTTTTTGCTTATTTTCGGGTATAATAATTTGAAAGATTTGGTATTTAGTTGCTTATTTTTATTATATGAGGGATGCTAATTTGCAGGCATATATGAATTGTAGGGAGTGCTTACTTTCGGGGGTGCTTTTTTTTTTTTATGTTAAACAAAGAATTAAATTGGTCTGGCCTTAGCGTTAGAGTTAGGAATTATAGCTGATCGGTATAGTATAGATTTAATTCGGCCTATATATACCATACTGATCTTCTATAATTTCCTATTTTTTTCGGAGGAATACAGTATTACACAATTGATAAAATCACAAGTATGTCCATTCTTAATTATTATTGCTCGATCAGCTGACTTTATTTAAAACAAACTGAATAACTTTATTTAACAAATCTGAAAAACATATGGGATAAGGGCTCGCTACCCCTGGCGGCTCTAATATACATAATCACATTTTCCACTATGGAGACATACATTCATCACAACAGCAAACGAAAAGGGACACCTATAATGTTCTGTCTGTCCCACAGGTAAAAGACGATGCGAAACCATTCACAGATCAAAATGCCTTCATATAGAGGGAAACCATCAGATCTTCCCACAGCTGTAAAGAGAATCGGTAACATCGTTCCTGCCAATATGAGTGAGGTTCATTCTTATGGTCCTTGCACTGCCACTTGCAGCCGTGGAGCCAGGTACACACAGGTCCTTGCACTGCCACTTGCAGCCGCGGAGCCAACTACCTCTGGTCCTTGCACTGCCACACTTGTAGCCGTGGAGCCAGGTATACAACAGGTCCTTGCACTGCCACTTTTAGCCGCGGAGCCAACTACCTCTGGTCCTTGCACTGCCACTTGCAGCCGTGGAGCCAGGTCACTAAAGTCCTTGCACTGCTAATGCAGCCGTGGAGCCTGATATAACAAAAGAAACAACACTGCTTGCTTGAATTCGGGTGGGTAAGGGAAAGGAAAGGAGATAGAGCCAGCCTTCACAAGGCGAGCGATAGCGAAAAGAAAGATAACCTTTACTGAAATTCTTGGCCTTAAATACTCCTCCCGTATCACTGGTTCATACTCGGCCACAGTTATTATCCCTTACCCCATTATCGATCTAACAATAATCATAACCATGTGAATATCAAAATCATATGCAAATCTAAAATTACCTGTAAAAACAAGTTACAAAATCTCACGACAATAATCAAAGAATAACCATAAAAGGATACATAACAAAACCTGTACGGGATCGGTCATAAAGTCATCTGATCTCGCAATAATGATCGCCCTGTCACTTCGTTGACTGGCTTTTCAATTTGTAATCAATACTTGTACATTATCAAAAAAATCTGTACTTAATATATTTTTTGCAAATTTGTAAATATAGTTTTAATTAATTATAATAGATTATCCCAATGTATTATACAATTCAGTATTTTAATAAGATATAATCATAACTATTTTTTATTAATAAGAATAACTCATACATATTGTTTGTAGCGATAATGTTTTATCGACTCGACTAAGTCAATATTTAAAAATCGGCATAGCCATCTAAGTCAAAGTCGATCACCTAATTGTGCCTTCAAAAGTTATCGGAGATTTTCTCATATTTTTTGCTCGTATTTTATGTTCGTTGACTTTCTTTTCAGATCTTACTACAATTCTTATCTTTAAATTTTTTTTTCTTTAATTCCATAATTATATACCATCCTTTTTTTTAACCAAGAGGAATAATGAAAGCAATCCAAACGAATTGGTCTGACCTAAATTTGACTGGTTACTGTAATTTTTAATATACTGTAATCTAGCGTTAACATAAAATTAACTAAGTCGAATTTTTGATAAATCGGCTGACTAAGATGACTAAGATGACTAAGTGATAAATCGACCAATGCAAAATCGACTAAAACATTATTTCATCTAATGTAACTTATAAACATTAGGACAATCTGATTATTTATTTCTTACCAAAACAATCAAGTATGACACGGTTGAACTGTGTCAGTTTATGTCAATCACTAAATCAGAAGAACGTAGGCTTTAAAATATGGTACAGACTTTAAGTGCAGGCTTTTATCTATTTAATAATTAATAATTGATAGTTAAAGAGACGTATATAGTTAAAATTTGCGTCGAAAGTTTTTATTTAAAAGTCAAACTGTAGCTTACATAGTGAAATATTGTGATATTTACAGTTTATTTTGTTTTTTTTATACTTTTTCGTGTCGTTATAGTACACTTAATCTTGCGATTTTGTTGACAATAAACAGGGGACGTCTAAAGCAGAGCAGTTTCTTATAATATATATTTTATCGAATTAACTTTAGGGTTGGGGTCATTTTAGATTAGGGTTAGAAAGGTTTTAGGTTGCTATATGCAAGCAAATAGCCTTTCCGACATTTTTATTTAACCCACCCAAGGTAGGTTTAGGCCACCGCTTTTTGTATTTTTCCGATGATCATCAAACTCTATAATTTATTGGTCAATTATTACGTGATTTTGCTCGACCAAATGATTGCGTAGATTTCATACGTGCTCAAATATGAACAATATTTAAAAGCAATAAAATTTTGTTAGTTATAATCATCACAAAAGTTTGGGACTAATATTGTGTCAAACTTCTGCAAGCAATGTTTTTTAGCGAGTAGAAGGTTGTTTTAAGGATAAAATTTTGTGTTATCGACAGTTCTTAAAAACATGTTACTCGTTTTTGTTTGATGATCCCAACGTGAAAATATTTGCAAAATATAATCACGGACAATATGGACTGTTGGACATGGACATTTATGGACATGCCCATTTTTTTTATTGGACATAAGGCTTTTAGTTATGGACATACCCATATTTTTTTATTGGACATAAGGCATTTAGTTATGGACATGCCCATATTTTTTTTATTGGACATAAGGCACTTAGTCCATAACAAACGCTCTTTCGAAATACTCTGAATATAATGAGTAAAAAGTAGCTAAAAGCAAAGTGAAAGTCTGAAATATTCCGAAATTTCAGCAAAGAAGATATGGACTTGGACACTATTAGGACTAGTCCTTTTCCATATTTGTCACTGTTGTAGACAAATTATTAAATACTGTATAAATTAAATTTTTACAAAGATTTTTTATACAATGTACTCGAAAAATTTTCCCTGTTTGGAAATTCACCAGCTTTAATTATCTCACTAAACTCTTCTAACTCATCAAGTAGGAATATCATATAAAGTTTTCAAGGAGCATTATTGATATCTTTAATTGCATTGTTTTGTAGAGTGAGGTCTGAGTTCTTGTTTATCTTTTTATATTTTTTGATACAGTTCAATACATAATTAACGAGACTTAGACATTATTAGTGTCGAGTGGGTGTCGGAGTTGGCAATTTCTGTCTATTGTGAAAAAAGCCAAGGGTTGTCTAAAACAAATGTCTTAATTAGGCCCGTTGCCAATGTTGTTTTCAAATAGTATTCATACAAACTTTTTTTTTTTTTTTTTTTAAGGATAATTAACGATACGTCATATGAAAATCGAAGATTTAATCAAAAGTGTTACACTGCGTATGTAATCATAACGATCGTGACGATCGTGACATTAGTGCATGGAAATTATGATATTATGCACGATAGTGCATGGATTCAACTTTTTCGTGTGATAACGTGTATTAAATGTTTTGGATAACAGTTTGCCCGCATAAATCCGTATTGGTGCATGTGTTTCCGTAAACCAATTTTTCACAAGGTCTGATCGGTCGAATTTTGCGTTTACCTTCTGTGCTTAATCGACCAATCAAATCGTATTCTGTAAATACCTTAGTTATTCAGCACTTCGTGCCCCATAACTAACAATTAATTATTTTTATCAAAATTTATAGCGATGTACAATATATTATGGCAATGTCTATCTTCAAAACAGATATATTGTTATTCTCATGATTATGAAAAGATGCGACATTTGGTATTTAAAAAATGATATAAATAATCAATGTTGATCATTCAATTTATAAATATTATTAAGAATTGCATCACTAATTAATTCTAACAATCCAATTCATTGTAAAACTAAAAATCTGGGCCTGGATTTGGTTTAAATTCTAAATTCACATTATAGTTATGTAATTTCTGATATATTAAGAAACATTTTAAACAATGGGTAGTGATATAATAAAATGGCAATATATTAAATATATCATTTTAGCCTTGATTTGACAAAAATATCAAGTGATTAATTGATCGAATAGTTTAAATTAATCATTATTAGTTATGGTTCAAATTTTCAGCATATTATAATTCGTAATATTCTAGCATCTCTATAAAAAAATATAGTATAGGTTGTTATCAAAAATGTGTAGAAGGCATGCTTTATAAGCAAAACACACGTCTCATTATGGGATTTACATTTTATTAATAACAATTTTAATTTTTTTTATTTCTTATTAATTAATTCCTCGGACTTGTTGGTTACCACCCCGGGTTTTTTATTTTTTTATTACCCGAGAATTTTAAAACGTAAAGACGTGATGATTATTTAACTTTTTAATTTTAATATATGATTAAATAAAAGGATTCTAAAAACATAGTAAAAACATAGAATATTTTATAGAATGATAAATTGATGTTTAAAATATATTTAAAGTTTAAAAATCGATTCACTTTATGTACTAATAATTTGTTTTTGCGTACTAATACTATTTGAAAATTTAACTTGAAAAAATTATGTAATACTATATACCATTCTAACATTATAAAAATCCTCGTTAGTACTTGAACCGTTGTTAGGCGTTTTGCAGCTACAATTTTTTCCGTCGGGTTTTTTAAATAAGCACTTACAAAGCGTGACATTCCTAAATCAATGATTTTTGAGTCTTCGCATTCTTATTCAAATCAAATTAAGCCAACGTATTTTAATAAATATTAACTATGAAAATTCTAGAAACAGTTGAAATTTAATAATATATAGATACCTGTTGCAAAAGTTCGAAACATGGATTTAGATCGCATAAGGTAATTATAAGAATTATGTATGAATCTGCTAGTGTAAATTGCATTAGGATGGATTTCGAGTGAGGAGAACATATTGTTAGAATTTGTCATTTCATCGGATTTCACAAATTGTCGTTGAATATCATGATCATTTATCCACTCTTCTAGAGTGTTATAAATGTATTCAGCAGTTGGACGTTTATTTGGAATTTCATTCCAACAGTCCTTCATTAAATCGATATAACATTGTGGAATTCCGCTGATAATCGTAGGTCGCAATCCAGTAACAATTCCAAATTGAAGATCGAAATCGTGAGCATTATTTGCAAATGGAGGTTTGCCAGAAGTAAATTCCCACATAATTATCCCAAATGAATAAATATCAGATGCCGTCGAATATGAACCACCGCATAAAACTTCAGGTGCTACGTATGGTAATACACCATAAATACCGTCACCATTATTTTTAGCATTGGGAGGTTCAGAAAGTCCCATATCAGAAATGTAAGAATCGAAAAGGTTGTCCTGCAAAATATTTCCCGAATGAAAATCCTTGTGTATGAGGCCAACTTCGTGAATTGTTTTTAAATCCATAGCAATTTGGCTAAGCATTTTCAATTTTTCTTGCCATCTTTTCCCCACTACATCACCTAAATTGCGGTTTAAGGAGCCTTTTTCAAAATACTGCATTACAATTATATAATTTTTTGTTTTCGTATTTTGAGACATCCCATAACATCCCAGGAAATTAAAGGTGTCATCTTTCTTCATACATTTATGAAGAGCACTTATCTAAATATAATCGCAATAGCACGATTAATTTTTATATAAAAAGTTCATGGATTTTATAGATTATAATATTACCTCATTTAAGAATTTTGTCGAAATTTCTTGCGAATTATGAAATTCCTTAAGCACAATTTCGGGTTCATACATTTCATTTTTCCATTCAGCATAATATATGGTGGCAAATCCTCCTTTACCTATTTCTTTAATATTTTCGAATTGTGTATAAGGAAACCATTGTAATACGCCATCAGTGCTTTGTAAAAAATCATCTATTTCTCGGTTTCCACTTTTTAATTTTGAAAAAGTAATTTTGTCGTTAGAATCCATAAAATTATTAAAACCAACGTGTAAGAATGTAAAAGGTATTTACTATAAAGATACGCAAACTTTCTTTTTATATTTAATCTTAAATAAATTTTCATTGCACAAAACTTGTTCAAGTCGTACAAAAAGATTAATATGTAAATGTAGGCGTATTTCGCATCTTAAGATTTAACAATTTCTCACAATGCAATTGTTACTCTTTAGGAATGATAGTTCATGATAGAATATCTCATACCAGGAACGGAGGGAAACGAAGTGTATGGCTTAGCCAAGAAAGAAATGGTGTGCGTTTCCAAAATCTAATTTCCGATTGGTCAGTGTGATCATAATCATCACCTGTTGCGTATTCTTCACGAATTAGATGTCACTGTTAACACTAGATTTGTCTTGATCGCATAAAAAATACTTAATGATAATACGTACTAAATATGATATATATAATTCGATAAAAAAATTTATTAGACTTTAAATTATTATTCACGCCAATCATTTCGAAATAGCGGATCTAAATTTTTAGCCTTAGATGCATTACGTAAATAGTAAATTTTTTTAGAGCTGATACATGCTGTATCACAAAACGTGTGCTGATTTAATTTTTGACAAAGTATATTTATTGAGATTCCCAAATTTCACTACACATAATTATCTTTTTCATCATAGATTTTAGTTATTGAATATGTACTTGTTATTGGTCATCTATAATAATCATTTTAATCGTTAATCGAATTAGAATCGATTCACATTTCTGCATAATCGTTTTATAGCGCTTTGCAAAAAAGTGAGACCCTGTGATTTTCATGGTGATGATGACGGAAAATCTCTGTAATTCTTAATAAAATATTCAAATTTAAATTTATATATTAAATTATGCTTTCAATCATAGTTTCGATCAGCGATCATATATAAAAAATACGTCATTCCCAAAACTTATATATTATGATATTTGTTTTTTTCGACAAACATATTTTCTTTTTTTTTACATAAATATTCCTTTAAAAGCTAAATTATCACAGAGGACCATGTTTTAGTTGTCGAAAATGCTTGTATTGTGGAATTGAGTTACAGCAAAACATATGTAATTGCAACTTATCTGATACGCCACATAGAGTACGATTATTTAATCCTAATTTGGTGAAAAAGCAAATAGATTATGTTCATCAAAAAAATACCACTTTATATAATTACTCACTAAGCACAAGAGAAACGTTTAGTTTTATCTCAGTGTAATAGTTTCTTATTAAAACTAGCACGACAGGTGGCGCTTACGCCCCACCTATCTCGTTTAAAGTAAGTTTAGAAATAAACGGATAACGTTTGTACCAGTACGATCACATGAATGTATAACGTTTTGAAATGTGTAGAGCGGTTGTTCTGACGAAACCATGTGATGCTAATTGTCACATGGTACATTTTGATTTTTTATAAGTAATAGCACGTGATAATTAGCATCACATGGTTTCGTCAGGCATCATTAGGTGGTTCCGTTCAACTTTTTTGAAGTTCGCTATGCTGATTTTTGCAAAATCCTTTTTTAGCATAAGTAATGGTTTTCATTTATCTGATTATAGTAGGAATTAATATTCTCGTTAACGTATCTGTAGATGGGGGTGGTCTGGATTGTTTTAATATATTTTATAATATATATCTGCACAGTATGGTTAACATCACATGTCAAAATTACTTCATGATACATCGTACACTGCGGTGTGAGAATATGATTGTTAGAAAATTATTATTATATTGTGTTAATAATGGTTAGTGTTTTATAAAAATACAAAAATTAATATGTTTAGATTTGGTAAAGAAGTTATAAGAAGTTATTAATTAACAAATTATTTTCATATCAGAATAGAATACTATAATTCAGTAATAATTTACGGTTCTGATTGGACGTGTAAATGCTAAGTTCGATTGAATATACCATTGTTTTTTGGTGTACGAATTTACTTTGTAAAATTTTGGGATTTCAATTTAATAAAACAGTTTAAAATTTTTTTATTTACACATGTAACGAAATTAAAAAAATATTGCGAAAAAAAGTTTACACTAATCGGAAAGTGTAACGTAAAAATTATATATAATTGTATTGGTTGGTTGACGTGGCTAAGTCGAATTGGTTGACTTAATGTTAAATCAGAGCACATTGCGTGGTGCTTATTTGTGGCTTACACGTACACATGTATGTGCATATACGTACGGGAGTAAAATATTATTAACGTGTCTATATAGTAGTAAAGATACTTGAAATAATTTTAACATTCGTAGTATATAGGTTATCTAAGATTTATGAGTTGATAATTTATACGGGAATTTTTATCCTTTTTTTTACGGTCTAATCACTTATTAAATTTTTCTTGTAGGGGTTGTGATTCTCTACGTTCTCTTATTTTTTATTCTGTTCTGCTTTCTGTTCAGCAGTTCGTGCAGCCCAACATTTTCTTTCGTTTTCTTTACAGGTAGCACGACGGTCAGATGTTATTTTTACAGGAGGTATGTTCTAATACAGTAGTATTATTTACTTTGAAAATCGTAATGTAATTGTATTTGTAATCGTATTGTAATTGTAGTTGTATTGTATTTGTATCGTAACTGTAATTGTATTGTAATTGTATTGTAATTGTAATTGAAATTGTAATCGTAATTCTTATTCTTATACTTATTAGAATCGTAATTCTTATTCCTATTAGTAATTAGAATTAGAATTAAAATTAGGGCGAATGTTGAATTATTATTATGAATATTTATAGTTTTTTATAATTATCAAGGCTATCTATTTATCGAATCAATCTACTATGGACACGATTTTTATAAAAAAAAAATCTTAAATTGATAACGTAACGACTTAATTGTAACAAAGCGACTTTGTTCATAACTACGACATGATATTTACAAATATTGATATATAATTTTAAAAGTATTAGAAGCATATCCTGTTGGGTACAACGTATCTTGCATGTATAACATACGTACATACATACGTGCTAAATTATTAAAAGTATTAAATCCATATCGATTTATGTAAGCCACGTACTCTTTGGTATTTGTTTGATAAACCAGGATTATACACATGTTCAAATTCTCAAAATATCTATCAATGCTATCACAACATGATTCACATCTTAGATTTTAAATACCGGTAAGCTAACATCTATTCGCAGTTGTATACTGTAAGTATATATGTTGATACTGTATTATACGTTGCAGAACTATAAATCGAAAATCAATGTTTACAGTATGTAACCTGATTTAAGTGCAACGGATATCAAAACGTAACTTTTAAGAGTGTCTGGCACACGATACGCTTTTAATATATATAGCAAACATACTCTAGCTATATTTATCTGTTCAGCCACATCATATGCATGTATATATATCTATTTCATATAGTACGTACAGGATATAACTACTATATAACCTGTTTTAAGCATAACAGACATCAAAAACGTAACTTTAAAAAGTTCTTGCACACGATACACTTTTAATATATATATATAAGTAAATAAGTAAATAAGTAAATAGATAATAGATAATAGATAATAGATAATAGATAATAGATAATAGATAATAGATAATAGATAGATAATAGATAATAGATAATGAATAGCCATCATAATGTAGATAAATAATACGCCACTTCAAACCTTTACTATATGCAGGAGGCATGCTAATAAATATTTTTCAAGTACAGTATCGAAGTACATGTTTTGAAGATCTAAAGCATTGTAATATTATATATAGATACGTAATTTTGACTTCAGCATCTTTATTGGAAATCAGTAAAATTCTCTTAGAATTGAAAAATCGCCTGATTTCCTGTGATTTTACATCATGATCTGCAGAGGTCACACATTTTTGCAAGTGCAATAATCGTTTAAACGATTAAATATTTTGAAATCGATTCTAAGATCAGAATCGTAATCGTTTTATATTATACATTTAAATGTCTAAATTTTCATTAAATTTTCTCTTGTTTTTAGATACATGCAAAAAAAAAATATAAAGCTTTGTTTATTATTAAAAACAGGGATTAAGGTTTAAGAAACATAATGCGCCCTATAATTTTTAATAAGTCACAACGATGTGACTTCAGATAGCTATAGAGGCTTTGAAAAATAACAAGCTGAAAATATATAAACCATGTAGCAATAAATTAATAGAAGAAAGCTAAATAATAACAAACGCAACTATTTATATTTTTTATACACATATCTGTAAACAGAGAGAATATTAAAATGTAGCAACGGTATTAAATTTAATATTATTAATAAATATTGCTTTTAAGATTGGAAATAATTTGATTTTAGAATGGAGTTTTTTTTTTTTGGCATTTGCTTTTTTCTCTACAATTTTTTATTTTATATATTTTTTAATTTATATATTATTGCTTATATTTATTACTTTTTATACATTAAATAAAACTTAAATTACATTATTTATAAATATATATAATCAAATAACCTATGGTATTTAACAATACAAAACAGATTAAAACTTAGTTTGGCAAATCGGAAGATTCGATCATCGATTCTAAACCGATTTTGGGGATTCGATACTGATTTGATTATCGATTCTAATTTTTAGAACCGATTCACAGTCCTAGTTGTGGATGATATGATTATTTTCTAGGATACTGTTTTTATGATGTTGTCGAAGGCACGTCATAATGCGGCATCTGCTGTGAAGAAATCAGCAATTATCAGTCACAATTTAACCAATAAATTGTGTTATTTAGTTACCACTCTATTAATCACACTTGTATCCCGTTCCTGGTTCTAGCGTGACAACGTCGCGCAGCAACCTAATTATATAAATTTATATAATTAGACTGGACAGAGTAGTGGAGTGGAAGAGTTTCCATATTCTATTAAATTCAGATAATTTTCGGCATTGGCCCATGCAACGGAATAAAATCTTGATTTTTTGACTGTCGCTATCCCTTGCAAAAAATTTTAATCGGAAATTTAATAATTAAAAAGATCATTAAAAAAAAAAATGCAAAAAACAGATAAGATTGCAAAAAATATGCTAGAATAAAAAGGATAGATACTATGACTCCTGGAGAACGAGAGTTCGGGCTCTTTCTGATATTCATTCAATGATTCTTTCTTATAATAAATTACAGCATGCGCACGTTTATAACGGAGATTAGATAAAGAACAAAGAGTGCTTTCTTTGTAATTTACGAATTATTTAGTTAATATCGAAGCTTATGCCTGCTCACATGCGCATTAATATGAACTTACAAAAATTCTACTTGAGATTAAAGATAGATTATAATATATAAATTTGTATTATATAATTTTCAAATTTAACCAGTTTTATTGGTTATATATAAACTAATTAATACAAATTGAAATTTTTTTTATTTTTGTTTTATATTACATGATAAGTAGAATCTATGGATTTATAATCAGCTTTGTGTACTAAATACATAAATATTAAATCGAACCCTATTATAATATACAAATATTTATTTTAATATTACTAGGCATTAACGTTCAATAATACCCTTTCTTTCGACAGAATATCGCATTAAATTAATGGAGAAGTCATCAAAGACTTTCTAAGAAACATTTATCCAATTCAGTTCTTTCCGATAGAAAGCTACAACTAATTCAACTTCTTGCTATGTTGTTAGCATTATCGACATTTTTTGCACGGATTCAAGTGATTCAAGTTCAGCTCGATAAGCCTTGGCAACGTTGAGAATAATAACTTTTTCACGAAGATTATGAAATGATTTTCTTTTTTTTTGAGCTCTTCTTTATATTTAAGTACATAACGAGAGAGGTCATATATTTTTCGATTATTATTTTCTTTATGCTGCCAAATCTCTAATTCATATAATTGGGGTGATGTTTTTGATACCATTACGTTATTATTTGTTTGTAAATTTTATTATATTTATCTATTTTTAATTATATCGATATTTTGTTGAATCATTAACTTTTAAATTAATTGTTCTTGTGTATAAACCAAATTTAATTACTTTGAATTGAAGTTTAAAATTTTTCTAAAAACTGTTTAAATACTATCGTATCAAATTTTTGAATCAAAATTCGACAAAGCATATGCAGATTATAAAACAAGTAATTTTTGATACAGTACTAGTAAGTACGTACTACGTGAATTTATTTAACCTGCGTAAACTTATAAATCGCTTTTTTTGAATGGGAAATTATGTAAACGAACTTTGGTATAATTGCAACATGTTCATTTTTGGTAAGTGCGAACGCTTGCGCGGTAAATTTTCATCGTAACACACCCATTTTTGGTACAAATTGATAGAGTTAGATCAGTACAATAAATTAAAAATTGGATTAGATGAGGAGTAAACACACAAGTTAGATTTTTTATCGTGTATGTTTAAATTTGTAACAGCGGAATAGAAATTGATTTGACGATAACATCAAATGTAAACTTAACTATAACAGTATGTGCTACGTGAGTATCCAATTCGGTTCCAATCGTAACCGGATAGGGTAAGTGTATTTGATTTAGAATACCTATACTGCAAGAGATCCGAGTAAGCATTATTTCATGCGCATTACATATTAGGAAGTACTGGCGTATACTATTCTGATAGTAGGAGTCATAAGTGTCTAAGGTTGACTTATGTAATACCTATATGGTCCATATAATATTAAGGACAATTATCTTTTATTAAGATGTAGATGTTGGTTTCGCCGATAATAGTTAGTAACTTTTAAAAAGAATCTGATATTAGTTTTTAGAATATTGTACCAATAATCATGAATATTTAGGGAAAGTATGCATAAATAACATCTAATAGCTGAAATATATGATATCCGAGAACGATGGATTAAGAGATATTGAACTTTTTATTTTTATTGTGCAAATGGAGAGTCAAAATCTTCTTTGTTAAAAATCGAAGTTAAATCACTTATATACATTTTGCTTAATTAAAGGACAAGAAATAATAGAAATAATGTCCTTACAACATTGACGCATCGTGCTGGCGCTTACGTACCAACCGTACCGTGATGATGAGGTTATTGTATGAATGCTGATATTGGTGCTATTGTTGCCATATAACATAATAAAAATAAAATAAAATAGTAGAAACAATAATCATGGTGATATTAATTAATGGAATAAAAAAATAAATAAATAAATACATAAATATAAAATAAAAGAAGACGATAAGTAACAAATGTAGATTTTTACCTCAATAGGACATGTTTAAACTAAAAAAAGATGATCTTTACCCTAATAGGAGGTCGTCTAAAGCCGTGTTCAATTACGTGACATATGACCATTAAAGTTGTTTATTTTGATCAACACGGATAAGCCCGAAGAAAAAAAAAAGCGAAACCAAAGTGAAAAACACAAAAAATACAAGAAACGAGTGCATAAACTATCTCGGGTCATTAACAAAAAATGTTGGAGGACAATTTTACTATATATTACACTCTAACTCTAATCCCAGACTAACCCTTACCTTACTTTTATTAAAAAGTCAAAAACATATGATTGGACACGGCTTTAGACATCACCGCTAATAGGGTGTGTTAAAACTAAAAGCAGGTAAATCTTTGCCCTAATAGGGTGTGTTCAAACTAAAAACTGGTAAATCTTTGCCCTAATAGGACGTGATGACAAAAATATCGTTAAGAATCAATTCACAATAACAGTTGTACTATGCAGGCAATTGGAGAGTGGGCGTTAAAGAATGGAAGGCAGTCTCTATAAGAGATTGGGATGATTGAGACGTACAGTACTGTACAATTAACAAATTTTGAAGTTAGAAAAATTTCCATTTAGTTTATCTATTGAATCAAAAATTCGATTAGATTAAACCTGATATGAAACTTTCAAACCAAACCACCTGATAACATTGGCTTTATTTAAGTTACAAATATCCTAAACTATGTAGCCTTAATAGGGTTGGCATTCTCTCAAATTCTCTGTGATTGTCCGAAGGACATTACAGGTAGATCCCGATGTCTTTGTGTTACTTATTTAAGCTAGTATATTTTGAATTTTTATGCACCCTTGCATATTTACATGCACACCACACTTGCATAACAAATTCTAAATTCTGATTTGATAGATCAGGTGTAGCATAAAAAATATGAATTCCATTTTCCTAGTACTAAATGACTAATAGAAAAGACGGCCAAGTTGACAACTAATCAATTTAAAACTTTCAAAAGAAACTAATCGTTGAATAATGATTTATTTAATAAATTAATTCCTAGATATTGTATAATTCTATTGGGTCATATCGATTGGGCCTAGAAATGAGTTCATATTAATTGAAGTGTGCAGCTATTTTCATACGAGTGACGACTAAATCGATAAATTTATTGATATTCCCATATCCTTGGTTCTCTTGCAGCATATGTCACACCATTAAAATTTATTATTAAGCAATTGATTTAAAACATGTGTCAGCTATACTACAATAGATTCCTTTGAGCTAAGCTTCGGTATACAGACTTATAGTTCAGTACACCTGACAGTTGCTAGATAAATGTATCATGTGTTAATCATTACACAACATGTCACCTCAGGATACATACCCTCTAATAACTTTCTCTTCTCGGGTCTTCTGACACAAACATTACCAAATTCGATCAACTATCAATGACCAATACATTCTATTGTCTACATCAGCATAACGATTGTTAGCTAAATTAAGGAAACTTATATGGTGACAAAAATGAATTTTTTTTACTAGAATTAAAAATTTTGAAGCAAAAATTGTAATTTGTTATTGCCAATTTCGAATAAGCCAGTATTTATACATCTTACGATACAAATCTTTACCAAAACTGTAGTAGAGAGATAGGATGAGAGATACGAGCATTTATACATCATACGATACAAATCTTTGCCAAAACTATAGTATAGAGATAGGGTGAGAGATGCGAGCTAATAATAAAAGTTGCAAAAGATCAATCTACGATCTTTGTAATCATGATTCAACAAACCTAAAAAAGAAAATAACCCCTGATTATTGTGTATGAAAAGCGTGAAGCTGGGCGTTGTAAGTTATATGTTGATTTATAATTTCATGTCAATTAATCACATGTCTAATTAGTTCGTATAGAACTAAATATTCAAATTATATGTGTACGAAGAATTATGTAAGAATTATTTGGCTTAATTAATGACTTATTTAATAGCTAGCAAGAAAATACCAATTAAAATTATTCTTATTGAGAGGTTTCAGAATTAAAAAAAAAAAAAAAAGAGTAGCATATTTCGGAAATAAGCGGGAGTTTAAAAAATCATATTTGTATATTAAATTTTGAGATCGGAGACACCTATTTAACGAATAAATAACATTTGAATATGTGTATGTCATCTACTTCTGCCAAAATTAGATTTCCTCTTTCATCACGTTAATTCTAAAAACCCTTATTAGTTGCATATGAAAAGCCGTTATTTGGTAGACGAAAAAAGTCCATCGGAATTCTTTAAAATTTTGATTTTAAGATGTTCAAATTCCATTTAAATTCGTTTCAAGTTAAATTTACCGAGCTGTGACAATGTCCAAATTATGTGCGTTATTTCCACATTCATTTATATTGTTAATCGACATTTAATGCGGCAATGCGGAATTGCGTAATTGTAGAATTGCGGAATTGTAGAATTGCGGAATTGCAGAATTGCGGAATCATGTAAATTAATTGTGATGTCAAATATATTCGTATATAAAAGATAATGATATGTCGCATATGTGCTGTACACAAAAAATCAGCGTATCATATAAACGGTACATCACTATGAAGGGTAACTTCAGCATATAGACGTATGCTAAGTATGTATAAACTTCTTTCTTGTTTTCGGGAATATTTCGTACTATGACAGGCCAATCTTTGAAACTTATGAGATAAGCAGTAGTATGTGAACATGTAAATCTATGGTCTGAGCTCGTGTTTACATGTTTTTGGAATAGTATTTTTTAAAAAACGCACATGATTTTTAATTTATCCATATTTTCCATAAAATTTTCATGCTCACATGTCAATTATCAAATTCGTTTATTTAGGGTCAAGGGCCAGATTAGTATTGAAATTGCAGAAATTGGCTAAGGACGCACAAAGTTGA
This sequence comes from Gigaspora rosea, assembly GCA_003550325.1. Lineage (NCBI taxonomy): Eukaryota > Fungi > Glomeromycota > Glomeromycetes > Diversisporales > Gigasporaceae > Gigaspora > Gigaspora rosea. The sequence goes on along the minus strand of QKWP01000363.1, from coordinate 158,242 downwards.
TTTTTCGTTTTGCATTACCCGCCGACCGATTTTTTCAATTTTTCAAAAAATTTTTTTTTTTTTTTTGAAGTTCCAATTGTGCCAATTATTCGATTTTTGCCATTTAATTTTTTTCATAAATTTCTCCGGTATCACCCGATCGAAATCTTAATTTCCGGAATTATCCGATATGAATGATGGAAAAAAACTGATCGTTGACCAAATTTTTTCTGTTTCCATGCTATGCAAAACGAAAAATTAACTTTGCATGGCTTAGATATGAACATGAATGTATTAATATACTGTATATTAAAAAAAANAAACAGCCAGTTTCATCTCTCGTTATTCCGAAACAATCAGCCATAGAACCACTTTGTAGACAACGATGATATGTTTCAAGCTACGAAGAGGAAGAGAATAGTAGAAATGAATATGAATGAATGAAAAGTCATACAATTTATGGAATTTAAATATATTTAAATATATTTATATTTTATTTTTATTATATATGTACCTGCTTTAAAAAGTTCATAGAAGGTTCTTGAGAATCATCAATTTTTTTAAGAGCAACTTTAGTCGGACCATTACGGCACCATGCAGCACTAACTTCATTCCAGACCCATCGAGGTCCTTCCAACCAATAACCCTAACCCTAAAGCTTGTTTGTCTTACGAATCGTGGCACGTTACACAAAGACGGGTTTCGCGTTACATCCAATTTCTATACAAATTCATCGTTGCAATTTCTATGCAATTTAATCATTATATGTACAATTTCATTGTTATACCATACAAGGGTCTAACTTCCCAAAACAGAATCATTCCGGTGTTATTCGCTTAGATCGTTTTCTATTTTCTTGTCAATGCCAAAAATACACTAGATTCAAGTTTCAATCATTTTTTATTCACTGATTCTTTATTAAAAACTTGGATGGACTCGTTATCTTAGCAATATATAAATATAAGCAACAAAAAAAACCCCCGAGTAATTAGTGCAATAATTGATTGGTAAATTATAATATATGTTAATAATGAAGATCTTAATAATAATTCCGGAAATCTTTAACTCAGGAGTTAGGCGCGTTCTTTTGGCACTTTAGAGCTTAACATTTCATAATCCATTATTTGCTGATACTCATTTAATATAATTGCCCGATTAGTCCGAATAAATTGGACAAAAGGCTCAATTAAGAAATCCCTTATCAAAACTACTTACTGAGTGCTTAATTATGTTTTCATATGACTGATTTTAAATATGTTTAATAACGTGATTTATTACAAGGAAAGATGCTTCTATAGTGACTCAGCCCGAATTTGGCCCGATCGATTTATTATTTCGAATGCTGGAACAGCACATTCTTATCATTATGATTAACTATAGTATTTATAAGATGATATGGTAACGCTAATTACCACGTTTGTACATCTTGTCTGTTTTCTTTCTCTTCTATTTTAATTAGAATTTTATAGGAAAAAGATATTTTTCAGCCGTAAATTATTTATAAAGCAACACAAACTTTATTTGCTAGATAAAGATTCTTAAGTTATTGCCAATCATAATAATTTCAACATACCTAAATTTGTTGTGATCATCGCGACATTCCAAAATACGTGTACCTGACAAATATTTTAGCATAAATTATATGTTATCAATGACAATTAAACTTAAAAAAACTCATGAACAAATAAAATTGATAGATTAGATGATTACGAAATATAAAGATTATCTTATTTATATTATTAAAAATGTGCCAACTTACCAATTGTTGAATTAATAAACGAGATTTATGTACAGTATATCTAGCAAATGATATTATTCAAAAAATATTTAAACAATAAATTCAAACATTTTTATTTCTCAACACATTCATTTTCATAATGGAACTTTCCAATATTTTGCTACCAATTAGACGCTTAATTCAAAAACCTGGGACAGGTAAATAAGGAAAAAACATATAATATTATTTATTTAAATGCATATATTTAATATTCTTCTCGAATCTGTAGACAAAACAAAAATTGGACCTGTTGCAGTTTATAAAGCATGTAACGAAGAAATTACATTTGACACATGCGAGAAAATAGCGGAAATTATTCGAAACTTTCCGCCAGTAAAGGCGATGGCAGAGATTAAATCGACGTTATTACAAGGCAATTCTGCACTTCAATGGGTTACGGTCAGACCTGGTTTGTCAAGACCCAAAGCGCTGCCTAAAAAACGCCCATCATCACCCAGAAAACGTGGGGCTTACAAGGATTCCGAGAAACAGGAAGAAGTTCGAAATGCTCCTCTCAACATAATTGCAAGTTGGCCAAATTGTTTACTACCTCCTTCGGATTATTTTTCTACTAGCTTTTTGACATAATGATTTTGTAAAATTTTGTAAAATTTTTGTACAAATAACTAAAAAATATTATCAACTACTGTATATCAATTTATAATATTCATAAATAAAAAAAAAATTGTTTTTTCTTACATAATATCGTGTATAAGTAAAAGTTATTCTGGTTTAAAATTCATTAGCTCGCTAATGCTCAAATTGTTCTTCAAAATCATCGATATTTGGACTGCGGATAGAAGGTACTTCCTAAATGAGACATGGCTATATATCAAAAATGTCACATTCTTGCCATATAACAGGGTCTAATTAAAATGTTGGGAATTAACGTACATAAATGGTTACTAGTTAATATCATTTTTAGTTTCCTTATTAATATTATTAAAATTTACTATACAACAAATAACCATGTGACATTTAGAGAATGTCATCTATTATATATATTTATTGCTCGTACTGTGTTTATTGTCGCCACATAGTTCGTGTGCTATACCTACTTTATGCTTGAACTATTCGTTTCACTTACTGAGCTTCTAATAGACTTTCCGTTATTTTTACCTTCTAATATGAAGATGTAGAGAATTGACGATTTCTAATTTTTGAGAAAAAGGATATAAAATTGAAATGCGTGGTAAAATCCGACATTTTATATAAAAAACAACAACAACAGTATTTTGGCTTAAAATGCAAAATTAGTCCGATATTCACTGTTTTATAGCTCATTTATTGCAATGGTTTGCTGATTTTGTTATTAACAAAACCCTTTGTTAAATATTTTAATAATTGTTCTAGTTACGCAATATTGATACTTACGTTTTATAACAAAAGATTTTGTTATGTATCCGGACCAAGTATGCCGTAATTTATGTTAAAACTAAATTATTTTGTTTAAAAAAAACCGTAAAAATTATTCGGAGTTGATATTACATGCACATATTTTCCCATTTTTCGGAAATTTATCTAACCTTATTTAGATTACGATTAGAGATACGATACAAATCGACTGAATTTGGTGCGGATCTACCTACTTGAAGGGAGAGATTTTCATTAATGCGTTGAAATAGAAATTCACTTAATTTGGAATTCGTCTAAGTGGATTCTAAAAATATTTAAGTTGAAATTTTAAAATAATTCAGATGGTTAAGGAAATTTGAATAAACATAAAATTGATACTTGACCTATTTAGTTGATAATTTTAAAATTACAAATAATCGAGCTAAATTTATACTTTTGATTGCTTTGAATTTTGGGGTATTATTTAATTAATTGATAAATGACATTTTTATAGCTTGTATACTTGTGTCGGAGGAGTCAGAATTTCACGGAGGAAAGATTCTTCTAAATTACAAATTTTCAATTATTTCAAGGCAAGCTCTTAAATTTCACTGAATACTTACAAGCTAGTTACATTTTGAGGTTAAAATACTTGCAAAACATTGATTAGTACGACCTAGTCATCGTAGCTTGCTTTCACGGTGGTTGGCTAATTTTTGTTAGATCATTCTGTGGTTTTCGTGAAATTTGATTTGTTAATAAAATTAACACTAGCCAGGTTCTAACAAAAAATTCAAATATTAGTATAAACTATAAACTATTACAACTTTAAAGCTAACCCTTGCCCTATCCATAAATCAAATAATTTTTTGGTTTACAATTTATATGATGCACGGGATTATACGTACGTAAATCAACTAGCGATGTACATGTGGCGCATGTACAAATTTTATTGGTACTGTTTTGTGATTTTATATTGAGTAGCGATTATTTGTCGGCTAGCAAGAAGGAACTTATAAGAGTATAATTGTTCCATGTCATTTTAAAATTTATGTCGATTCTGAATTGACATGTATCATTCGTGAATCGTGAAATGACATATGTCGTTTTCGAATCGGTATCCATTTACAGATTAATAAAAAAAAAAGCTAAAAAGTTTTTTAAAAAAAAATTAAGTAAATAAATAAATAAAAAGTGAATAAAATTAATTATTATATTCTTGCTTAAATAATAGTAGTTAAGTTCTGCAAGGATTTTATCTCAACCAATTGCTGTGTTCGCTATAACTAATAAATTTTGTATGGAAACCTTTTACAGTAAATTATTATAAAATTACTATAACTTCTGTACATACCAACGCAACCTTTACCACATATTGTGCATCACCGCAATTTTTTGTATGTTTTGTAGCCGAATATTTACAGCAAATCATAATAGAAATTTAATACTTCCAGTACAAACCAGCGCAGCGCAATTTACAATAATTATTAAGTTCTGCAGAATTTTTTACAGTAAATCTCGATAGAATTACAATAATTCTAAGTCAATCTCATGATTGTGTGTCACTAATAGCTAACATGTTCTGTAACAGAAATTCTTTGCAGTAAACCATAATAGAAATCACAATAACTCCATTACAAACCAACTCAATTGTTACCACATACTGTACTTCGCTGCAATTGTTACCACATACTGTACTTCGCTGCAATTGTTTATAAGTTCAATAGCTAATTTTGTATAACAAATCACAACAGAAATCTGATACTTCCAATAATACCCTATAATAAATTGTAGCACGGAATGATACTGCAATGCACGAAAAAGTTTGGATATGGAACTACACGGACCTGCACGTAAATCTATTATGAGAACGCACGTTTACAGCACGTGTAATGCGCAGATTCCGTGCAACAGTGCATGTACTTACATGCAATTTTATGTGTTTTCTCGTGCATTATCTAGTGCATATTTATGTGCGGGTAAAAAAGCTTATATCCATATATGTACATATATATCCGTATATAAATTTATATGCATTAGTTTATTAACTAAATTTTATAAATTTATTAACTAAATTTTATAGTTTTTATTAACTATTTTTTATATTTTATTAACTAAATTTTATTATTTTATTATTTAAATTTATAATACAAATACTTTAATCTAATAATTTACATGCCAAAAAAGAAAAATACTTCTAATTACTAAAACTACTAACTTTAAAAATAACCCAGCAACTAATAATATCGAAAAAAAATCAAAGCAATAGTACCAAAATGTAAGGTTCAAAAAAAATTTTGAAATGACTACTCTAGCAATAACTCCAATAGTGACAACTCAAATTGTGGCAAACACCAATAGCAGTAACTCAAGGGAGATACTAAAATGCAATAGAATATAGAAAGTAAATTAAAAATAAAAGATTATAGCAAGAAAAAACAACTCCAAAAATGATAAAAAACATACACAAAATGATAGTAATTCCAAAAAAAGCAACTTCCAAGGCAACAACTCCAAAGGATAACTTCAAAGAATGACTTCAAAAAAAATAAAATAACTAAAAAAAATTATATAAAAATTAGTAAAAGAAATAATAAAAATTTTAAGTGTAAACAAAAAAAAAGGCATTATTTAATAGTGACCCATCACCATGGTGACGCTGTGATCACAAGGTCAGTTTGTTTTTATTAAAAAATTACAATTATTTTATTATTTAATTAAAAAAAAAGAAAAATCTTTGTGTAATATAAAAAAAGGGAAAATCTAGATAGTGCTCTAGTGCACTTTGTGCCCCTACTATTTGATTATCGTAAACAAATTGTGTGATATGAATTTAACCCCAGATTAATGCATATTATTCAAAAGGGTGCTTTTAGGCATCTCTCGCGGGAGATACATCTCCTGCAGAGAGATATATATCCCAACCATCCCAACCAATCAAAACCTGCAAATATCACGTGATACAATCCCGAAGTACTAGACTTATTTGTACTACTCGGATCTTTATTTTACCGATCAACTTCGGACAAAAAAAAACCAAAAAAATACTTCGTTGCATATTTAATTTTTTCATGCACCCACACGGCTAATTTATTTTAATTTGTCATATTTACGTCATACAGTATTTAATTAAATGTCATCGCATAATGATTATAAATTTATTAAAAAAAAGAAAAAAAATGCACAACATCAACAAAACCCAAAACCAAGAATATCGTCACACTGACGATAACATTAACAATGGCAGCTTCACTAATATTTGTTGCCGATTTCACGTTACAAAGTATGCAACGAACATTGACAAACACCAAAAACCAACAAATATCATCACACCGATGATAACAACAACAACAGCAACTTCACTAAAACTTGTGCCGATTCCATGTTACAAAGAACCTAAAAAACCTAAACAAGCCAAAGAAGAGAAAAACATTTAGCGAACATGGGAATATAACAAAGAAAAAAAAACAAAAGAAAACTACTCACCAAGAGCGCTGATTCCAGCCTGACAAAATCTAAACAAGCCAAAAAAGTAAAAAGAATAGTTAGTAAATATTTAAAAAAAATAAAGAAAAAAAAGGAAAACTAACTACTCACCAAGAGCTACGTTCGCGCAATTCCCAGATCCAATAAAGACAAGCCTTGTATGAAGAAAAAATATCTAAAAAATTGAAAAAAGATTAGTAAAGAACTAAAAACATCAAAACCAATTCCACAGTAAAAAAATGCACATAACTACTTATAAGAACGCCAGAAAACAAAAACGCCAGAGAAACACGTAAGTTCATAAGAACGCCAGAGAAATCACACAAAAAAGTTGGGATGCATGCAAGCCAACCACACAGGAACATTCTGCAAGACCACCCCACAAGTCACTAGCGATGCAAAATCAATTCATGAAATCTATCGGCGGCATCAAACCAACGACGACAACAACACTAGCGATGACAATGATACCAACGATGACACTAGTAATGACAAAACACCAGCGACTACAAGGCACCAGTGATGACAAGACACCAATGACACCAATGGCGAAAAGCGGCAAGCTAAAAAAAAAAATAATAACAAGCGAAAAAAAAACCAAAATATGGTAATAAAAAAAACAATAATTATTAAGGGTAGAGTCCAATGTAGATCATTTTTCATATGACTGTGATGGTAAATTTTTTTTATTTTCAATATTTTAAAAAATTTTATTAAGTTAATTATTTTAGATTTTTAAGTAAAGTTTGTAGAATAGGTTTTTCTGATTCTAATAGTGGTAAAATTATTAAAATTGGTTAAATATTTAGTAAGAAATATGTATTTAAAGATTAAGTGTTATTTTTGTCATATGATAATCATGTGATATAAACCAATTAAAATTGCCTATTTTGTGTTACCACAGGGAATTTGAGGTCACCACAGGAAACTTTACAATATATATAAGTATATTTTTTTTAATATTTTGACTATTAAATTTTATACTATTGTAAAAAGCATGTTTTAATATATATATTATAAAATTTTAATTAAATATAATCATAAAAAGTTTTATTAGTAACATCTTTCAATTTTTTATAAAAATTTTAATCGGACATGCAAATCATATGATAAAATGATCTACCGGACTCTATCCTTAATCTTTGATAATCATTGTTTATATAGAGGGGTGCGGGATGAACTGAACTGACCCCTGATCTGGCATCAGTATGCCAGGTAGGAGATGCATCTCTCGCGGGAGATGCATCTCGCGCAAGAGATGCTTATAATTTCCCTATTCAAAATAGTAATACTGCAATTGTTTGCTAAGTTTATTGTCTGTTTTGATATGTACATGCATATGATATAATTGCTCAACAATGTAAATAAAAGGAGGTTCGATCACTTGTAATTGAATCTCTTATGCAAACATTAAATAGATTGCTAAAATAAAGATTTTACAAGTGTAAATAACACGAATAAAGGACTTTATATTTTTGAGTAGACAATAGTGCAGAATAATTGTTAAATTTTGTGGTTAAACACAAGATACAATTAGAAAATTGAACAAATGTAAGTCTGGTTTACACTTAAAAATTCGTGAATTGCAAGTTGTTTTTTTTAATTAAAACACAAGAAGCAAGCCCTCAGAGATAGTATACAGTTTATTGCTAAGACGCAAGCGTATATCAATTAGAATAAATAACCTGATACTAAATTATGAAGAAGTGGCAGATGAAATTAACAAAGATCAAATAATGTGTAGTATTGTTGATACCCAAGAAACATTACAAATATAAGTTCTGGATTTTTTTTTTAATTGGGTAACAGTATCGAGTATATACTAAAGTGTACAACTATTAGTATAAATAGCCCAATACTAAGCTTTGGAGAAATAGAGGATAAAATTGGTGAAAGTAGTACCCAGTATATTATTGAAATGTGGACATTACAAGTGTAAGCTCTGATTTTTTTTTTTTTAATTGGATCATAGTATCAAGTCATTACTTAAACACATAACTATCAGTATGAATGGGCCGATACTAAACTTTGAAGAAGGGGCAAATGAGTTTAATAAAACTAGTATCCAGCATATTGTTGATACGTGGGCACTACAAGCATAAGCTTTGACTTTTTTTTTTAATTGGACAATAATAGGTTTTATTTTTAGGTGCACCTGCACTGCAATGCACCACTTAGTATCACGTGATCGATGTAATTGATATATGATGGTAATATTACAATTCTAATTTATTATACAGTAGTTACAAAAATTAAATTAAAATAATTTATTTATATAGATTATTATGCTCAATGAGTATTTTTGAACATTGTTGCTTTAAACAACCCAATGAAGTCATTACACAAATAGCAAATGGCTTTAAGATATACTAAAAACCCCAACTCTAACTCTAACAAAGCTAACGAACTAATTATACCCTAACCCTAACCTAACTAAAGTACAATAATGGATCACATAAACGCAACAAATCAACTACTAAGGCATACCAAAAATTTCAACTCTACCATTGATACACCATACAAGTATGATAACTAGGACTGTTATCAATAACATAATGAAGAAACAAAAATTACACAAATACTAAAAAAAAGCCTATGCATAGAAAGAAGAAAAGAACATTAGTAAAAAGGAAAAAAATTCACAAGCCAACAATAAATCAGCCCAAAGTCATACTTCCCAAAATATGCCCGATAACTGGAATGAAAAAATCTTACACCTCTAGAAAGTATGAAGATGCCCTTAAAAAGCTTGAAAAAAAAGAAGCATTAGAAACGCTTCACAAGTCGCAAAACAAAAATGATAAATGAAAATAAAATACATTCCAAAAATCCAAGAATACATGCATGACTACATAGACTAATGGCGAAATGGCACTAATGTAATAAAATTCATATGAGTCTAAGTGACTATACCATAAGCATGACACATCGATGAAATCTCACCATGGAGAACTAATACCAAGAAAGTGGTAAACCAAATAGCAAAGCAGACAGTAAAGCAAACAGTAAGATAAATAGCAAAGCAGACAGCAAAGAAGCACAAAACAAATAATGAAACAAGTAGCACAAAGCAAGTAGCAAAGCAGGCAGCAAATGTATATTAACACGAAATGACGATGATACCAAAATGACAATAACATCAAAATGACAATGACAATACCAAAGTAACAGTACTACCAGTGACTAATCTGTTATCTGAAAGAAAGAGCAAAGGTAGTTAATAAATGTAATGGCTAAACAATACAAAAACAATCAAAGCAAAAAAATCAAAAAAAAGCTAATAATTATTATTGATCATTAACTGTTTACATATCCTGTGATTAGGGGTGCACTGTGGCACATGGTGCACCAAATTATAATTCCTGACAATAATTACTAAATCATATTAGTATGAATAGGCTGATGCTAAATTTTGAAGAAGTAGCAAATAAATTTAGTAAAACTGGTATCCAGCACAATATGTAAGCTCTGATATTTTTCAATTGGACGATAATATCAAGTGCATTACTAAAGCACAAATATTAGTATGAACAGGCTGATACCAAATTTTGAAGAAGTGGCGAAAGAATTTAAAAGTAGAGGGTACATAGATTATTTTTATATAGTTTTTATATAGTATTTTGAAATTTTCATATAAAATTGACATATGCAGCTAATAAAACTTTTTTAAATTACAATTAATTTTTATTAAAATTTTACAAAATATAAATAAAACAATTTATCTATTATGATAAAATTTTGAACTATTATTATATTTTAAAAAAATATACTTGTATATATTCCAAAAATTTTCTGGGTTACACAAAATTGCTAATGCTGGTTGGTCAATTTACGTAAATTTATAAGTTAGTTTTATTACTAAATTTTAATACCCAATCTTTAAAATTTCATATCTTACTGGGTTTTTAATCGATTTTAATAATTTTACTATTATTAGAATCAGAAAACCTGCTCTACAAACTTGGCTTAAAATATAATTAGTTTATTTATTATAATTTTTCATAAAATTAAATATAAAAAAATTTACCATTACCCTTAAGAATATTCAAGAATTTTGCATTAATAATAGTTACAAATTCAAGATACTGTATCAATAATTACCTGTTAAAGATAAAGAATGCAGTAATTAATGTTTAACATTTGAAAATGTTCTTACTTTAAATGACAAGCGACAATTAAATCATAAATTGAAAAAATTTATACAGTAACAACAAATTACAACAAAATACACTAAATAGAATATGTTCTCACCATCTTGGATTATACCGTTGATTATTAACGTCATTTTGCATCATATATAATTAATAATCGTTAACCATAAAGCGTGATCTACAAGAGCGTTATATGCAAAAATCCTAATTCCTTCTAAAAACGTATAAATGAAAATCATTACTCCTACCAAAAAAGGATTTTGCGAAAATCAGCATATTGGCACTGGTATTAACCCGTACGTAAATTAAAATTATATAGAGCTTCTCTTGAACTATACAATAAACGAAAAAAAAATAAATGATCATTATATCTTCTAAATCAGGAAAAATATAGCGCACCAAAAAGTTGAACGGAACCATTTCATGTGATCGCTCTGTCAAAGACATATGAAGGTCATTATATCAAATAACTGAATTCGGGTGAGTAGATGTAAAATCAATTTCCGCAAATGGACCTAAACAGGATCAATACAAGAAGAAGTAGGAGGGCAGATCTAAATTCTGCTAGTCACGTTCATAAACAGATATTCCACTTATTTAAATCACTTGCTCGTGTAATTTACTTATAAGGTAGCTGCGCGACGCAGTCGCGCTAAAACCAGGAACGTAAACACGGTTTTGTAATATGACATTTAGAATATTATAAAGTTTTTCCGTATTTCGAAAAATGATGCGTAGGGCGTAATTTTGAATTTTAGCTTATATTAAGCATAATTCAGGCTATCATTTTAAATAATGTCATGGATAGAGCTTCGGATTCATATTCGCTATTCGAATAATATTCATATTCGGTTAAATAATTATTCAATGAATAACATGAATATTCGAATAATTGTCTTATTCGAATTATTCAAGTAATATAATTATCCGAATAATTTATAATAATTCATTATATTCGAATAATAATTCCTATTCGATATTCGAATAATGTTCAATATAATCATCAAAAAATGTAATTTTTTTTCTATATAGTTTGTAACCTGTGCTTTACACATACTATTTAATATATATTTTAAGCTAACCAAACCAGAGTTATCCATTAAAACGCTTCACCGACAGTTTCTAATATATCTTATATTTTTACTTCATATACTGTATACTAGGCCAAATTCTATGAGTAGGGTAAACTTTACAGTTAAATAGCAATTTAACAAATCGCTTTTGAATTATTGTAAACTTCTTTTGGTTCTGGCCCTTGCACTCTTGCAGCCTCGAAACCAATCTATTCAACTATCAGTGTTCTAGGCCTTTCATTGGTCCCTTTCATTGGTCATTGTGCTATTACAAGCCGCTGTTACTATAATAATATTTCTTCACCCCGATATTACCTCATTTCCTTATTCTACCCCTGCCTTATAATCATCATTTTCTCTTATATAATAATTAATTGATGATACTTCCGATCGCCCTATTGTCCCACCTTATTACTAATTTTTCTTATTTTGTTTCTCCATACTTACCCTACGTTATTACCATATACTGTATAGATATTTCTTATTACTATCTATAGTTGTCCCGATGTTCATATATATCCTTCTATAGATATGTTTAATTACTATACACGAACTTCATATTAATTAATTGGAATTAACGTTAGTTATTATTTATCTATTATATTAAAGCACAAACGTCCGTCAGTCACGTTATCGACCAATCAGAAAATTCAACTAGTATTTCCAGTTTACCAAAATGTATATAACTTGTTCCGATTATTATAATACCATACTTGTGATTATCTTATTGGAGTTAGTGCTTGTACCCAGATAGCTCTTTATCCGAAAGGTTGTAACCTTTAACAAAATCTAATAACCGGATCCTATTCAAATAAAAGGATAACGGTTATATCTGGATAAGATATTTATATTATAATGCATCAATCAAATAAAGTAACTCTATATTGTTAAAAAATGATTTATGCATGAAGTTTGTACTTTGTACATGCTATTCTAACCTACGTATTCAACAGGTATCATTAGTGGCCAGACAAAGGGATCTAGGCGTATTTCGGAAATAAATAAGAGTTTAAAAAATTTATTTGTGTATCAAAATTTTGAAAATGAAATAGGGTGTTTAGAGACTCCCATTTGATGAATAAGTAAAAATTTTTTTATTATACAGATCAACAAATTAATTAATAATAATAAAACGATATTAGAAGCAGTATCGATTAACAATAAAATAATTTGTAATAATGAAGATCATATAAATAAATGTATTTGAATGTTAATTAAAAAATAAATAAGATTTGTACGTCTCTTACTTGATAATAAATGTCTTCTTGTTTTATCAAAATAAGATTTACGAATTTTAATTCTGAAACCCCTTATTATTATAATGTTCCGCATCATTTCTGAATTTATGTTGATTCTCAATTGACATGTGTTATATAATATTCCGCATCATTTCTGAATTTATGTGATTCTCAATTGGCATGTGTTATTCGTGAATCGTGAAATGTCATTTGTCATTTTAGAACCGCTATCCATTTATCAATTAATAAAAAAAAAGCGAAAATAATAATAATAATAAAGTAAAAAATTAAAAAAAAAAATAATAAATAAATAAACACGAATAAAAATGAATCACTAAATATTAAATGCTAACTTTTCATATATTAAAAGAATACATTCGAATATTTATATATATTTTAACAATGTAATTAATAATTTTTGCAGTCCCGCGTAGAACACATCCGCATTTGTTTTTCGGCAACAGCAGGAATCTGATCGGGTCTCTTGTCTAACCCGAATCTAATAAGAAGATAATTACTAAATGTTTTTTTTCTTAAAAAAAAACAAATTTATCTTTTCCAGGTCTTTTCATGACCGTTATGCTCAGCCTGGTGGTAGCACAGATTATTTCGTAAAATTTTCGACATAACAAACCTGCATCCTCAAGTTATTCCTAATGAAGCAATAAAAGAATTATCTTTATAAATATCAATGAAAAAGATCATTGCAAATATAAATGTAATTATTAATAAGTAATTATTCTATGCCTTCATGATCTGTGAAAATCGAGAAAGAACACGTTTCAATTCAGAATTGAAGTAAATTAAGAAATGACCCGGAACAATAACGGTATAGAATAATCTTTTTATCATGCAGCGTTCAACCTGCACTTTACTTTTGTATTCCGTACTGTGTAGAAAAATAAAATAAGTGTTTACTGTACAAGTATGTATTCATATATATAATATAATAATAATTATTATATACTTACAAAAAACTGAAAACCAGTATAAGTTTAAAGTGTAATTGATTTATATCGACCTATTAAATAAATATAATAAACAAACGAAATATTAAAATCATGTTATTTAAAATACATTAAATTTATGATGTAGACAAGTTTTACACCGGGTAATGCTAGTTATATATATAAATTATAAGATATTTAAAATACGTATACTAGACAAAATAAATATATTTACTTGAATAAATATTTATTCGAATAATTATAATTATTCGAATAAATTTATTTATTCGAATATTATTATTTATTCGAATAAATATTATTATTCGAATAATATTCGAATAATTATAGTTATTCGAATTATTCAGTAAATTTAGTCATTCGGCAAATATTCGAATAGCTATATGCCGATCCAAATTATTGAATATTATTCCAGTATTCGAATAAAGAATCCGTAAGCTCTAATCATGACATCAAGTTACTTGATGTCATGATACTTAGTATTTGGTTGATCAACCAAAAGAATTTTTGCGAAGTGATGGTAGATCACATGATGAAAAGCACGGGAGTCACGTACCTGCGCCATAGAACAAGTGTCATCAACCTGCAAAAGGAAACTGATTGAAGGCGAAAGATCATATGTAAACAACGCAATGACGTTACATTCATGTGCATTACCGGATTTAACTGGACCGCTGCAGGATTAATTAAATCAGCCTAATTTTGTATCCAGATTTTGTATACGAACGAGTAGACAATACACTTCGTACTTTGTACTACGTTCCTGGGAAAACTTTATACATGCACACTAAAAAAATATAGTCCTCCTTTGGGCATGACCCTTACCTAGTGATGTGCCATTTATATATATGTCTTAGCGTACAGTTGTATAGTGTGTATAGTATGTGAAATACGTACCTAAACCTCACCTCAAAGGAACCTGCTAATTTCATATTATTACAACCATCCAACACAAACTTAAACGCTTACAGCAATATTAATCATTATTTTCAGGTTTCAAGTTTAACGGAAACAATTCCGGTATTAGACCAACAGGAGGAACCGTATCTAAAAATAACAACATGTTACACAATTGATTAACCTCGTAATTTATACATTTTAAAGTACTTTTTCACGAGGCTTGTGTTGCCAATTATCCCTATGAACGTAATCACGTCCAAAGTCAAACTTGAAGCTTTTTGCACCGTATTTTAATAATATCGTTTGAATCCACTTGAATCCACCAACTTTTATATGACGATTTGCCCTTCGAAGATGTATAAGTAAGTAAGTAATTTACGAAACACTGCACTACAAATTTCAGACGTTAACAATAAAAACCAATAAAAAAAAGTTAGAAGCACGATTTAATAAAATAGCGTGGGTTTGAGTATTAGTTTATATGGTCTTTTTTTATACTTTTTCTAAGTTTTTAAAAGCTTAACTAACTATATATCGTTTTTACATTTTTTATAAGATAGAATCGAAAATATGTATAAGTATAAAACTTTAGAACTTTTATTAGAACAACTATCATATTACTGTAATAGAGAGACCACGACTTCAGATTTTAAATGATAAAAGTTCATTAAAAAGATCGTGATGCCTGAGTTGTAGATTTTTAGATGATATACGAAAGATTATTTAGATAATTCGACATGAATTCGTCAAATAGATAATGATAATTCGATGTAAACTCGTCAATTAGTTATTAATTAAACAAAATAATAGATACGCTTACCTACTTCACAAAAATACAATACATTTATTCTAATCTTTGAATTTATTGCGATTTTAATTTCACTTCGATTTTGTATTTTCTATCTTTTAAACCCATGATTTGATTGGCTGATCAACATGGGACAATACATGAACATTGTGTAACATTGAACGGTTCCTCCTGTTTATTAGACCGGATTATTTAAAATTGAGTCACGCGCGCATAATTCAACCATAAAAAATACGTCATATAAATAAGAATGTCGATCATACTTTTTCAATATAATCATAATAAAAAACAGGGCACCAATCAGATTCAAGATTTTGCGTACGAACGCAAAACTCGAGTGGAACCATACACTACGTTCTACTACGTTCCTGGTATAACTGACAATTTAAATTGCTTTTACTACCAAAAATCGCTATAAAAACAATACTAACTTCGAAAGAACATCTATAAACACTGTGCAAGAATAATAAAAAATAATCATTACCCCAAAAACCACTTAAAAGAGATTACTTTTACTGTTCTCATAGTACTAGTCACATATTAACTATACGTAAACTCTAAATACTGAAATAATCGACAAAAAATAAAAGAAAATTGAGACTTTACATGTAAGATCGAAATCTAAATAACTTTGTACATACCGTTAAAATGCAAAAACTTAAGCTAATACTCTTATCTACATAATCTGAGTATTATAGTTAAAATGTTAATAATAGTTAAAATGTTAATAATAAAGTTATTTCCATGAGCTAAAGATCAAATCATCTTGATAAAGGTCAAGATAGTAAGATAAAATTAAATTACTTTAATTTTTTTTTTAAAAGCTTAAAAGATAATAAATAGTTTCACTAATAATTTTATTCTCCTATTAACCCCTTGATGAGTTCGAGTTTATTAATAATAAACATTGCATTTATCACACATCACGCATTCTCTAATTTTATGTGATAAATCCTTTTATATATCTTTATTAATATTAATTAGGCTTCTTTAACAAAGTTATTTTCGTTTTCTAATATTATTAAAACAATACTTTAAACCTATATAATTTTGAGTTAGTTATCACATGTAATCACGAATAGATCAACCGATCAGACAAATCTCTATCTATGCTAGTCACGTTTCACATTAACGCTCACTTACATTATGCAGCCGGGAAACCACCAGCCAATGCCATACATTAAATACGCAACTTCTTACTTGATAACCAGTATAACATCTGTTACTATTTCCAAGACCATATCCTTTCACTCGATTATACATAAATCATATCCATGATCGCAAATCAATAAAGACTTATCCCGGTATATCAGACCGAATCATTCAAATTTAAAAACAAATTAAACTTATTGATAATGTTCAATATGCCCAATATCAAATCATACCTGGCGGCGAAGCCGCTACATGATCATGTGCTAGTTAGTTATATATAAACTGATTATAAAAAAAAAAAATAGACGTAAAATTCCGGTGAATTAATACAAATTGAAAATTTTTTTATTTTTGTTCTATATTACATGTTAAGGTAAAATCTATGGATTTATAATCAGCTTGTGTACTAAATACATAAATATTTAATCGAACCCTATTATAATCTACAAATATTTATTTTAATATTACTAGGCATTATCGTGTACGAATACCCTTTCTTTCGACAGAATATCGCATTGAATTCATCATTAAATTCATGGAAAAGTCATCAAAGACTTTCTAAGAAACATTTATCCAATTCAATTCTTCCGATAGAATGTTGCAACTAATTCGACTTCTTGCTATGTTGTTAACAATATTAAGATTTTTTTCCTTGATTTCAAGTTCATCTCGATAAGCCTTGGTAGCGTTAAGAATGATAACTTTTTCGCGAAGATTATGAAATGCTTCTCTTTTTTTGAGCTCTTCTTTATATTTAAGTACATAACGCGAAAGGCCATTTATTTTTCGATTATTATTTTCTTTATGCTGCCAAATCTCTAATTCATGTAATTGAGATGATGATTTTGATACCATTACGTTATTGTTTGTTTGTAAATTTTATTATATTTATTATTCTTAATTATATCGATATCTTGTTGAATCGTTAACGTTTAAATCAATTGTTCTTGTGTATAAAACAAATTCAATTACTTTGAATTGAGGTTTAAAATTTTTCTAAAAAATGTTTAAATACTATCGTATCAAATTTTTGAATTAAAATTCGACCGAAACATATGCAGATTATAAAACAAGTAATTTTTGATGCAGTACTAGTAAGTACGTACTACGTGAATTTATTTAACCTGCTTAAACTTATAAATCGCATTTTTTGACTGGGAAATTATGTAAACGAACTTTGGTATAATTGCAACATGTTCATTTTTGGTAAGTGCGTACGATTGCGCGGTAAATTTTCATCGTAACACACCCATTTTTGGTATAAATTGATAGAGTTAGATCAGTTCAATAAATTAAAAATTGGATTGCATGAGGAGTAAACGCACAAGTTAGATTTTTTTATCGTGTATGTTTAAATTTGTAACATCGGAACAGAAATTGATTTGATGATAAAATGTAAACTTGACTATAACAGTATGTGTTACGTGAATATTCAATTCGGTTCCAAGCGTAACCGGATAGGGTAAGTGTATTTGATTTAGAATAGTGTCACCTATACTGTAAGAGATCCGAGTAAGCATTATTTCATACGCATTACATATTAGGAAGTTCTGGCGTATACTATTCTGATAGTATGAGCCATAAGTGTCTAAGGTTGACTTATGTAATACCTATATGGTCCATATAATCTTAAGAACAATGATCTTTTATTAAGCTGTAGATGTTGGTTTTGCCGATAATGGTTAGTAACTTTTAAAAAGAATCTGCCATTAGTTTTGGAGACTATTGTACTAAATGATCATGAATATTTAGGGAAAGTATGCTCTAATAGCTGAAAATATATCGATATACGAGAACGATAGATTAAGGGATATTGAACTTTTTAATTTTTCGTGCAAATGGAAAATCAAAATCTTCTTTGTTAAAAATTGAAGTTCAATCACTTATATACATTTTGCTTAATTAAAGGACAGAAATAACATAAACACATCGTGCTGACACTTACGTACCAGCCATACCGTGATGATGAGGTTATCGTATGAACGCTGATATTGTTGCCATGTAACATAATAAAAATAAAATAAAATAGCAACAACAAAATTATGGTGAAAAAAATAAATAAATAAATAAATAATAGATAAATAAATAAAAGAAAAACGATAAGTAAAAAATGTAGATTTTTACCTCAATAGGGCATGTTAGAACTAAAAAAAGATGATCTTTACTCTAATAGGGTGTGTTAAAACTAAAAACAGGTAAATCTTTGCCCTAATAGGGCGTGTTGAAGAAAGTTGGCAAAAAAATCGTGTCAGTAAACTAAGATTCAATTCACAATGACGATTGTTACTATGCAGGCAATTGGAATATGGGCGTTAAATTGATTATTTGAATAGAAGATAGTCTCTATAAGGGATTGGGATGATTTGGACATACAGTACAATTAACAAATTTTGAAGTTGATCAAAAATCGATTAGATTAAACCTTATATGAAACTTTCAAACAAAACCACCTGATAACATTGGCCTGATTTAAGTTACAAATATAAATACAAAAGCAAGCCAACCTTTAACTTGCCTAAACCATGTAGCCTTAATAAGGTTAAATTATCTGTAGTGATTGTCCGAAGGACATTACAGGTAGATCAATAGAAACACCCGATGTCTGTGTGTTACTTGTTTATTTTGATCTAATATGGTCTGATTTTATGTACCCTTTGCACCCCTTGCATAACAAATTCTAAATTCTGATTGGATAGATAAGGTCTAAAAAAACATGAATCCCATTTTCCTAGTACTAATTGACTAATAGAAAAGACGGCCAAGTTGACAACTAATCAATTTAACACTTTCGAAAGAAACTAATCGTTGAATAATTTATTTAATAAATTAATTCCTCTTTGAGTAGATACTGTATATTTCTATTGGGTCATATCGATTGGTTCATATAGAATCTAGAAATGAGTTCATATTAATTGAAGTGTGCAGCTATTTTCATACGCGTGACAAATAAAAAAAACCATTCGACTGAATCGATAAATTTATTGATATTCCCATATCATTGGTTCTCTTGCAGCATAGGTCACACCAATTATAATTTATTATTAAGCAATTGATTTAAATATGTGTCACCTATACTATAAAAGGTTCCATTGAGCTAAGATTCGGTATGCAGACTTATAGTTCAATACACCTGACAGTGCTAGATAAATGCAATCATATGCTAATCATTACACAACATGTCACCTCAGGATACATACCCTCTAATAACTTTCTCTTCTCGGGTCTTCTGACACAAACATTGCAAATTCGTTCAATTATAAATGCGATAAATATGTCCTATATGATCTATTGTCTACATCAGCATAATTATCTGTTAGCTAAATTAAGGAAACTCGTATGGTGACAAAAATGATTTTTTTTTTTTTTTACTAGAATTAAAATTTTTGAAGTAAAAATTGTAGTTTTTTATTACAAATTTCGAATAAATCAGTAATTATACATCATACGATACAGATCTTTGCCAAAACTGCAGTAAAGAGATAGGGTGAGAGATACGAGCTGATAATAAAAGTTGCAAAAGATCAATCCACGATCTTGTGATTATGACTCAACAAACCTAAAAAAAAAAAAAAAAAAAAAAAAAAAAAAA
>QKWP01000363.1:89401-137713 GCA_003550325.1 Gigaspora rosea | reverse complement strand
AAAAAAAAAAAAAAAAAAAAAAAAAAAAAATAGCACCTGATTATTGTGTAGAAAAAGCGTGAAGCTGGCGTTATAAGTTATATGTTGATTTATAATTTCATGCCAATTAAATTACATGTCTAATTAGCTCATATAGAACAAAAATATCCAAATTATATATGTAGCGAAGAATTACGTAAGAATTTTTTGGCTTATTTAATGGCTTATTTAATAGCTTGCAAGAAAATACCATTTATAATTATTTTTACTGAGAGGTCTCAGAATTAAAAAAAAGTAGCATATTTCGGAAATAAGCGGGAGTTTAAAAATCATATTTGCATATTAAATTTTGAAATCAGAGACACATATTTAACGAAATAAATAACATTTAAATATGAATACGTCATCTACTTCTGTCAAAATTAGATTTCCTCTGAAAACCCCTTATTAGTAGCATATGAAAAGTCGATATTTAGTAGACGAAAAAAGTCCATCGGAATGGATTTGGAATTTTTTTAAAGATAAATTATTCTCTAAAATTTTGATTTTAAGGTGCTCAAATCCATTTAAATTCGTTCCAAGTTAAATTTACTGAGCTGCGACAATGTCCGAATTATGCACGTTATTGCCATATTCATCTATTATTGTAAATCGACATTTAATGCGGCAATGCGGAATTGCGGAATTGCAGAATTACGGAATCATGTAAATTAATTGTGACGTCAATTACATTCATATATAAAAGATAATAATATGTCGCATATGCGCTGTACATAAAAAAATCAGCGTATCATATAAACGGTACATCACCAATCATGTCATTGTGAAAGATATATGATATCTTTGACCTCTTTTCAGCATATCAACGTATGCTAAATATACTATGTAACGTATAAACTTCTTTCTTGTTTTCGGGAATATTTCGTACTATGACAGGCCAATCTTTGAAACTTATGGGATAAGCAGTAGTATGTGAACACGTAAATTTATGGCCTGAGCTCGTGTTTACATATTTGGAATAGTATTTTTTTAAATTGCGCACATGATCTTTAATTTATCCATTCTTTCATGAATTTTCATGCTCACATGTCAATCCTCAAACTCAAATCTTTGTTTAATGGACCATATAGTAAAATTGTACCAGATTAGGATTGAAGTTACAGTATTATAGTAAAATTGGACCAGATTAGGATGAAGTTATAGTAATTTTGTAAAATTAGCTAAGGAGTTTTTTTTTTTTGCTTGAATTTTTTCTGGTTAAAACTTTTTTTGATCTTCCAAATCGTGGCGCGTTACACATAGACGGGAGCCTCTATATGTAATTTTCGCGTTATACAATTTCATCGTTGCAATTTTTATACAATATATGCGCAATTTCATCGTTATACTATACAAGAGTCTAATTTACCCAAAACAAAATCGTTCCGGTGTTATTACGTTAAGACCGTTTTCTATTTTCTTGTCGATGCGAAAAATACAGTAGATTTAAGTTTCAATCATTTTTTATTCACTGTTTCTTTATTAAAAACTTGAATGAACTCGTTATCTTAACAATATATAAATATAAGCAGCAAAAAAACCGAGTAATTAGTGTAATAATTGATTGGTAAATTATAATACTTGTTAACAATGAGGATCTTAAAAATAATTCCGGAAATCTTTAACTCAGAAGTTAGGCGCATTCATTTGGCATTCTAGAGCTTAAAATTTCATAATCCATTATTTGCTGAGTCTCATTTAATAATTGCCCGATTAGTCCGAATAAATCGGACAAAAGGTCAAATGAGAAACCCCTCATCAAAGCTACTTACTGTGTGCTTAATTATGTTTTCATATGATTGATTTAAAATATGCTTAATAACGTGATTTGTTCTAAGGAAAGATGTTTCTATAGTGACTCAACCCGAATTTGGCCCGATCGATTTATTATTTCGAATGCCGGAACAGCACATTCTTATCATTATGCGATTAACTATTGTATTTAAAAGATGATATGAGTAACGCTAACTACCACGATTGGACATCTTGTTTGCTTTCTTTCTCTTCTATTTTAATTAGCATCTATGGGAAAAAGATATTTGTCACCCGAAAATTATTTATAAAGCAATACAAACTTTATTTGCTAGATAATGATTCTTGAGTCATTGCCAATGATAATCATATTTACCTATTTCCAACATACCTAAATTTGTTGTATGGTCATCGCAGCATTCAAAAATACGTGTACCTGACAATATTTTAGAATAATAAAGGATATTATTTACCAATGGAAATTAAACTTAAAAACTCATGAAACAGATAAAATTGAAATCAAAAATAGATCAGATTATTATGAAGTATAAAGATTATCTTTTTTTTATACTAAAACTGTGCCAACATATTGAATTATTAAACGTGCTTTATGCATATCTAGCAAATGATACTAGTTCAAAAAATATTTAAACAATAAATTCAAACCTTTTTATTTCTAAACATATTCATTTTCGTAATGGATCTTTCCAATATTTTGTCATCAATTAAACGTTTAATTCAAAAACCTGGAATAGGTAAATAAGGAAAAGAAACATATAATGTTATTTATTTAAATACGTATGTTTAATCTTCTTCTCGAATCTGTAGACAAAACAAAAATTGGGCCTATTGCAGTTGATAGAGCTTGTAAGGAAAAAATTGCGATCGAGATAAGCGAGAAAGTAGCAGCAATTATTCGAACATTTCCACCAGAAGAGGTGATGGCAGAGATTGAATCAACGCTATTGCGTGGCAATTCTGCACTTCAATGGGTTATGGTCAATCCTGGTTTGGCAACATTTAAAAGGCTGCCTAAAAAACCCCTAACATCACCCAGGAAACTATCTAAACAACGTCAGTCTTACAAGGATTCTCAGAAACAGAAAGTAGTTCAAGATGCTCCTCTCAACATAATTGCAAGATGGCCAGACTGTTTACCGCCTCCTTCGGATTATTTTTCTGACTAGTTTTGACATAATGATTTTGTAAAATTTTGTACAAATAATTAAAAAATATTATCAACTACTGTATATCAATTTATAAATTCATAATAAAAAATTCTTTATTTTTTCTTACATAATATCGTATATAAGTAAAAGTTATTCTGGTTTATTACATCAGCTTGCTAGTGCTCAAATTGGTCTTCATTCATCGATATTTGGACTGCGGATAGAAGGTACCTTCTAAATGAACATAGTTATACATCAAAGGTGTCACGTTATTGGCATATCACGGGACCTAATCAAAATGTTGGGAATTAACGTACATAATTGATTAGCAATTTTTTACCAGTTAGTTTTATTTTTAAATTCCTTATTAATATTAGGCGACTTGAAATTAAAACCTCGTTTAACGTTATCCCCCCCTCCACTTACAGGTCTCCCCCCAAAAATTAAACAATTAATAAAATAAAATAAATAAATATAAAAAAAAAAAATTATATGTCAATATTACAAAAGTAAAAAACGCCCTCGTGAGAATATCAATTCCCTTCTTTAATTAGTAAACCAGTTTATAATAAATACGCTTACTATATTCAGGAAATTCAGGATCGTCTAAGCCCAAGTAGTTTTAAAATTGATTACTATAGTAATATTGCTTTAACAAATGATGAGGAAATCAAACTTCAAACTACTCTTGATGGTCTTTACTATAGTTGTGGATCACAATTGCTACCAGAAGATCTTGAACTTTCAGAGCATTTAAGTATTAGACTAAATCTTACCTGTGATTCTCCTATTGAATCAACATATTTTTCATGGCGTCTTAAAAGGTTTGATATTTGTTATTGGTGTGGAGAATCTATAGATCTTATTGAACCTTCTGATACATTGAAAAATGAATGGAAAACTATATATCCATTATGTTCATTTTGTAAAAATAATGGAAAAACATGGCATAAAAGGGCACCTAAAAAATTTAATCAATTAAGTAGTACCGAAGAAAGTAGTAAAACTAATACTACAAATAAAAAACAAAAAATTAATGTATGAATCATACAATATATTTTATTTTAGAAGAAAATAAACATTTATATTAACATTTTTCTTTAATTAATATTAAGACTTAAAAAACAATTTCAAATGCTTAGTTGAGACAAATTCTGGTTAAAATAAAAAATAAATAACATTCTGGTAAATCATCTTTAGGTTCGACTTCAACCTAATTTAGGTTCTGATGAACCTAAGTTTGGTTCACCTGAACCTAGTTTAATTTTATTGTTTGTTTAATTTTTCCCCTCCCCCCATGCAAATTTTTTAAAAAAATAACGTTAAACGAGGTTTTAATTTCAAGTCGCCTTATTAAAAAAACTTACTATACGGCAAATAGCATGTGACATTTAGAGAATTCCATCCATTATATATATATATTTAGCACTTTTAAGATAATATTGCATTTGTATTGTGATGTTATACTCGACTATCGTCAGACAGTTCGTGTCTACACCTTCTTAATACTTGAACAATTCGCTTCATTTATTGAGCCTCTAATAGACTTTCTGCTATTTTTACTTTCTCGTATGAAGATGCAAAGAATTGACGATTTAAATATTTGAGAAAACAAGGATATAAAATTGAAATGCGTGGTAAAATCCGACATTTTATATAAAAAACAACAGTATTTTGGCTTGAAATGCAAAATTTGTCCGACATTCACTGTTTTATAACTCACTATACAATGGTTTGCTGATTTTGTTATTAACAAAACCCTTTGTTATATAATTTATGGACCAAGCATGCCGGAATTTTGCTGAAACCAAATTATTTTGTTTAAAAAAATCGTAAAAATTATTCGGAGTTGATATGTATGCAGATAATTTCCATTTTTCGGAAATTTATCTAACCTTGTTTAGATTACGATTACAAATCGAGAATGAATTTCTGAATTTGGTGCGGATCTACCTACTTGAAGGGAGAAGAGTTTCTTGTTTAATTATTTATATATTAATGCGTTGAAATAGAAATTCACTAAATCTGGAATCTACCTAAGTGGATTCTAAATATATTTTTGAAACGAAATTTCAAACCAATTCAGATGGTTAAGGAAATTTGAATAAATATAAAATTGATGCTTGACATATTTAGTTAATAATTTTAAAATTACAAAAATTGAAACTGTATTTACATTTTGAATTACTTTGAAATTTTCATATGGCGCTATTCTTTTTAATAGTTTGTATCATTGTATCGAGGAGTCAGAATTTCACGGAGAAAAGGGACTTCCAAAGTACAAAGCTCTTAAATTTCACTGAATACTTTAAAAGCTAGTTTTTTGAGATTACAATATTTGCAAAGCATTTTCTTTTTTATATTTGCATTGACTTAGTACGACTAAGTGATTGACTAATTTATTCTGTACCCTAGCCACGGCAAAAAAAGGTCTGGTCATATGACGATCTGCAGTAAAATTAGCCAATAACGGGGGTCGTCTAAAGCGAGACAAATCACGTGATCAACCGCCAATCAAATTATATAATTTTGACACATATGGTTTCCATTCAAATATTGTCACAAATTCGATTTTGTCACATATGATGATCAAAACTTGACCTTAACCAATCAATTTAATAAGTGACATTTGTCAATCAAAATATGATTAACATCGATAACAATTTATTGTCAAACGATTTATTATCAAATTATTTATTATCTTATTTAATTATATATGATATTTTTAAATAGTAATTCGATTCTATATTCTGTCATCACCTTTACTAGAGACGCATTTCAACTTTAGCTCATATTAAATTAAACAATATCGCTTATACATATTTGATCTAAATAATTGAAGCTTATCTAAAACGTCTAGTATTTTTATTTTTTTTGTTGACTATATATCTAGTAATTAATATTTTAGTTTTGAGATTAGTGAATATTTTAATATGAAGTAAAAAACGTAAAATCTTACTGAATGAATAAATTTCCCTATAACAAATTGAAGCACGGAATGATACTTCAATGCACGAGAAAATTTGAATATGGAATCACATGAACCTGCACATAAATCTATACGAGACAATGTATGGGAAAGCATGTTTACAGCACGTAATAAGGCGCAGATTCTGTGAAACAGTGCACGTACTAACGTGCAATTTTATGTGTTTTCTCATGCATTGTCTCGTGCATATTTACGTGCAAGTAACATATAATAGCAAATATCCATGCATATACACATAATAACATATATCGTATATGCATTATTTTATTAGCTAAATTTTATAATTTTATTATTTTTATTAACTAAATTTTGTATTTTATTAACTAACTTTAATTATTTTATTAATTAATTTTATAATACAAATGCATTAATCTAATAATTTACTAATTAATTTTATAATACAAATGCGTTAATTAATAATTTACACTCTGAATAAGAAAATATTTCTAATTACTAAAACTACCAACTTTAAAAATAACCCAGCAACTAATAATATTGAAAAAAAAACAAAGTAAAGTATTAGTACCAAAATGAAAGGTTTTAAAAAAATTTTGAAATGACTACTCTAGAAATAACTCCAATAAGGACACCTCCGATTTTGGTGACTCCAATAGCAGTAACTCAAGGGAGATACTAAAATGCAATAATATACAGATAGTAATAAAAATAGAGTAAAGTTATTTGTCACATAAGTGACAACGACTTATGTATCACCAAACCAATCAGATTTCAGGATCTCGTATAACATAACACGAACAGAAAATTCAAAACCAACATTCACTTTATCAAAAAACCAACAAAAATTGCTTATTACTCAAAATCTACATAGAAAACCACCTTCCATGCTCTAACAAAAGTTTTTTTTGAGCAATTTTACTATATACCCAAACCCTAACCCTAAATATAGGTGCTTACCCTAACCCTAAACTAATAAAAACTGAACTTTATTGATGCAGAGATGATCTAAAGGTGACATTATCATATAAGGTAGCTGCGCGATGCTGTCACACAAAACCAGGAACAGAAAAATTATTTAAGGATGGGTATAGTCTGGGTTATTAATATAGCAATTAGTTAGTTGATATATACTATGAATACTTATTATATGTTTATAATATATATATATATATATATATATTTAAATGAAACTTGTATTTTTTAGCATGTTCGTACATGCTTTGTAACAAATCTTTTTTTTTGTCAGTTGACAGAGTTTACATTTACGAATATCATGTATGAGCACGTACTGAGTCATTATGATCAACTAACATATATAAAAAAATCCTGTACACATGCAAATTATTAGTGGAGCATAGTCACTAAAATAATTGTAAATGATCACCCTAATGTATAACATATATAAAAAAACTTGTCGCGATAATTGTTAACAGGATTCATGGACGGGTATTGCCATAGAATCTTTACTTGTTATGTTAATCATGATCACAAGCATGAATATTATGTAAGTGCATCGCAGAGCAAAAATGCCACCCTGTTACCAATATAATAATCGGTAGCATCATCATGAAAAAGAATTATTTAGCACCGTTATCCCCAATTCTGCCTTATTATAAGGATATGGCTTCGAATGAAGTGGGTTAATAGTAGAGGCCATGTAGCATACTCTTTAGCTGCCATATCAAATTCTTCATTCAATTCTAACACACATAGAAAGATGTTGGCAATTTCTGCTTTATGATCTCTTTTAAGATGAACACTAACTTTTCTTTGCTTTTTTCTATTAAGCATAGCAGTATTAAAGTTCTGAACATATGCTTGATTTTGAAGAAGTTTGTCATACAATCTTGCAATTTACTATTCTCAGCTAGGGATGGGCACAGTCGGTTACGGTCAGTCATCAGTCGGTCATAATTGGTTAACCGCTTATGGCCAGTTGATCGCGGTCATTCACGGTTAATGACCAGTTATAGCTAATAAATTATTTACCCAATTATCCAATCAAATATCTAAATAAGTGACAAGTAGAGATAGTACACTGCACAGACTGCCAAAAGAGAAACAAACCATGGCGATTTGCATCATATGATCAATAAAACCGTTTGTTCATATTTCTGGTCAAATTTGCAGATCATTTGACCACAATTAAAGTTGTTTTGTTCTAGACCTGGCCAAATGATCTGCAAATTTGACCAGAAGCGGAGGCAAATCATGTGATCAACCGCCAATCAGAATATAGATTTTGATGATTACTGGAGCAAAAATCCTGAAAAAAATGATAGTCTAAACTATCTCAATGTGTTAAGCAAATATGTCAGGAAGGTAATTTTGCTTATATATATCTACCTAA
The DNA here is from genome assembly GCA_003550325.1 of Gigaspora rosea. Lineage (NCBI taxonomy): Eukaryota > Fungi > Glomeromycota > Glomeromycetes > Diversisporales > Gigasporaceae > Gigaspora > Gigaspora rosea. Next base: position 129,477 of record QKWP01000363.1, on the reverse strand, counting down.
GACCTAATGTAGCCCTAATATAGGATGATCTAACCCTAAAGTTAATTGAAAAATTATTAAACATGGTTGCCTCCACTTTAGACGTTCTCTTATTTGTACCAAAAGAAACCCATCACATACAATTATGTCAAAATTGCAGATCATTTGACCGGAATTAAAATTGGTTTGTTATAATCTGGCCAAATTATCTGCAAATTTGGCCAGAATTATGAACAAGGTATTTCTCAACCGGGTTCACTGCCTAAAAAATTTTCAGATCATGTGATATACATTAATTTATATACTCATTATTGTTATAAATGTCACTCTGGTTATATCAACATCCTCCAGCAATGGAAAAATTGTCGATATATCCAGATAGTGAAATAACATAATTATGTTATTTTTACTTAATCTAGGTTATGTCTGATGACGGGATCATATGCCTGTCATCATTCGAGTGACGAACGATTCGCGCTTGCATCATCAGAGATATGTTAGTATTCACTCCATCATGAGAGTGACGAACGATTCACGCTTGCGTCGTCATTCGAGTAACGAACGATTTATACTTGCGTCGTCAGAGATATGTTAGTATTCACTCTATCATGAGAGTGATGAACGATTCATGCTTGCGTCGTCATTCGAGTGACAAACAATTCGTGCTTGCGTCGTCAGAGGTATGTTAGTATTCACTCCATCATGAGAGTGACGACTGATTCGCACTTGCGTCGTTAGAGATAATAGTGATCGATGACAAATGACGATAGCGACATAAATGCATCATCATTCGAGTGACGATTGGTTTACGAGTTCGTCGTCATTCAAGTGACAAATGGTTTACAAATTTGTCATCATGTGTCATAACGACAGAAATGCGACACTGTCGCCAATTAATACTATCTAATTGCTATCAGTGTGCTATATATACGCTATCTTGTTATGCTATCTGTCACCGAAAAATCTTTGGTGACAACTTCGATGACAACATTGGTGACAGGTTTATTATTAAATTTCGGGTTTAAATTCTTTTTTATCTTGTTCTTCTATACTGTCATCAAAGTCACTAAAAAAAAGTAAAATTCTAGAAAAAAATAAAACTTTACCTTATGGTATACCTAATATATATTACCGATATATACAAGATACATATATACTCTATATATATATATTATATATACATGCTACATATATACTCTATATATATATATTATATATACATGCTACATACATGTAATAAAAAAAGAAAAAAAGCTAGAGAAGTTCGATTTTTTTTGGTGACTTTGGTGACTTTGGTGACAGACATCTAGAAAGCATTCTGGAAGTTTAAAAATTTAGAATTCGATAGAGTTTTTGTCTCTAAAAATTTTTTATTTGTCACTAAAAAATTTTTCGGTGACACTTGGACATACTAACTATTTCGTATCTACTTCCAGCAAATATCACTATATATTTTTTCCTACCATCTCGATACTATCTTGTGCCAATTTCTCCAGCTTTTTGCGATAGTATTGCTCTATTTTTTAGTGTTTTCTAGCATGAATATCGCAAGTACCATATTTAGAAAAAGTTAACTTACCACAATCTTTGCAAGGAACACGCATAGGAGAATCCCAGTGAACTTGACAACCTTCAGATCGATAGCAACCCCGGTTACAAACTTCTCTAGTTCTAAGAATATAGGGACAATGATAAAATGCCATATCTATAATATAACTGCTTTGTAATATCTAATAATATATATCGGTGGAATTAATTTTTATTTTGAACTTTTTTCTCTCGAATAATATATCATCAAAATAATATAAGTACCCAAAGTGAACATAACATGCCTATTGTACCCGCATTATTTGATGTGTTAACTGTGGATAACCAAAATTTCCAGAGCGAAGCTCATGCCTGTAAAGGCACTCTTAAGAGCTGTTCCACAATAGAAACTATTGATCAAGTGCCAGCAGAGACAGGAGCTCCACCTTCTCGCCCAGAGAGCCCAGAAAATGCGGAAAATTTCGGGCCAGAAGAAAATAACGGGCCTTCTACCACCGGGGGCCAAAGCTGATAGTGTGGCCGAATACAGATATATAATTCGAGATGACAGTATAAGGCCAAGACAATTCGTTGGAACAGATTCTGAAGATGGAATAGAAGCTATACTTACAGAGCATCAGGGTCATTCATTACATGAATTTATTGATGGTGATGACCCACTTCGTTCTATTATCAATTTTGATTTATCCAGAGAAACATTTAATAAAATCGAACCCAAGCTCATACCTAAAGAGATACAGGATTTACTTTGTCATGCCTTTGCAAAAACCTGTAAAGAAATATATTCAGAATGGAGACCTGATACTTTAACAATTGCCAGTAGTAGTGATAAGAAAAAATGTCTCTCTATATATCAACTTTTGGTCTTTATCTTAAAAATATAGCTAAGGTCGCAGTGTTTACTGAACTCATTCATAATAAACTCCCGGTAGGATTGCAAAGCAAGGAAATTGTTGATAACATCGCTAACAAAAGATCGTTTTCCTTGCGAATACTTGGAACACTAAAATTTATTAAAGAAACTAAAAAGCATGTGCGAATAAAGAAAGCATTATTTCCAAAAGACAGGATTGTTTTCGATTTTATGCTCCGTCCACTACACGATGAGGCACCAGTTATTGATAGTCCTATCTTGGATACTCTGAAAGAAAAAACATCAATCAGAGATAAGTCAATACTAGAAAAAAATAAAATCGATACTGGAACTATTGGATCTGAAATAGAATATATAGAAAAATTACTTGAGAAGTATAAAATTGAAGGTTTTGAAGTATTATATTCTTCACCAATACTTACAAAATTACTTCCTCTAAATCGTATAGCAGAATCTCAATGTCCACTCTGTAATCGAGATCACACTAGTAATAACGCATATGTAATCCAAAATAAGAAAACTTATCATTATTACTACCATCGAGCAGATCAAGATACACCAACAGGTACAAGGAAACCATCATTAAAACTTGTTATTAATAAAACAATTGAAAATAAAGAAAAAAAATGTACCCTTCCAAAAAAATTAAAACAGCCTAGAATTTCAGATCCAAATGATCACTTTACATAGGGAGACTTAATTGATATGTGTACTTCTAAGAATATTTTTACTCGTAATGAAGTATATGAGGCAATTCAAGCTACAGTCGCATGTATTCAAACATCTTCAAGATTATGGCTACTTAAAATGGAAGATTCAGATAATGGTCATTTCTTCGATATGTCACCTAAACTAGATATCGCTAAGTACGAAATAAAAATAACCGAATATCAAGGGGAACTAATCGAATTAAAAATATTGATAAATCAAGCAGTTGATGAAGGTCTGATTCTTTATCGTAATATTGATTTCCTGCCATATTTGCCAAACACCTCACCACCAAATATCAAGTTTTTTAACCTTTTTCTAGAATTCAAAGCTCAGCCAGCAAAAGAAATTAATCCCACTATCATGAATCCAATTTTATGGCATGCAAACAATATAATCTCTAATGGAAATGAAAAACTTAGTAAATATTTCTGGCACTGGTGCGCATATCTAGTACAACAACCATCTAAAAAACCTGGAACAATTCAAGTGTTACGTTCCTTACCAGGATGTGGAAAAAATATTTTAATTGATTTTATAGGTAAGAAAGTCCTCGGTTCAGAACTTTTCTATGCAACATCTGACCTTGGAAAATATTGGGGCAATTTAATAGTTGTATTCAGGCTTGTAAACTAATTGTTATGAACAAAACAGGTATGTCTAGTGGAGATTGGCATAAATATCGATTATCTCAAATCGCTTATTACAGAAGATTACTTAACTATTGAGTGCAAAGGTATCGAACCGAAAGTCATAAAAGATTATGCTGGATTAATGGTATTAAGTAATCATGATGCTCTACTCCGAATAGAAATGAGTGATCGATGTATTGTGTGTTTTGATGTATCTTCCCGTTGTAAAGGTAATACAACATATTTCAAGAATTTGGCTAGAGCACTCGAACATTCTGATGCACCTAATGTAGTTATGGCTTATTTACTTAGTCTTGATACAGATTGGAATCTGTGAGATATTCCTGTTACTAAAATGAAAACAGATACAATGCTGGAACACTTACCAAACCTGACACGATTTATAATTGATCATATTTCATCTTGGCCTGAAAATAGAACTGAGGAATCAATATGCTCGAATTTATACCAGGAATACCGTATTTGGTGTAAAAGAAATGGTGAAAATTCATTTACTAGTAAAAAATTTGGAAAAACTCTTCCAACAACTGGTATAGAACGCAGACAAGTATGGATTAATGGGAAAGAGAATGGATATATATCCTTGATCGATCAAATATCGTGAGTAAATTGCATGAATCAGGTATTGATGTAAATGAATTTTCAGATACTCTACAAAACGATTCAAATACCCATATTTCTACAGATATGCCTATGTTCGATATACCCGAAATTACATTTCCCGAAGCAGAAAAAATAGAACCCACCTCATCGACTACTGATCTCATCGAAAAAGGTAAGGAGAAGCAAAGCTTCGATGTTCCACATCATATATTCACTCCACTCATCGCTAAAATGACTCAGGATCTCTTTGATTCTATAACAGATCAACCGAAATATTTATTGCTTTGTCGTCCAAGTCTACTAATATATCTCTGCCTTCTGAGATCGAGCACATAGAACCTGTAGACAATAAACCTAAATCACCAGAAATTATCAAGGAATCAGAGATTATCGAATCTGTGAAAAATGATTCCAAGATATCTCCTGCTTATCTACGAATGACGAACCAAAAACCAGTAATAAAGTATCTCTCCAGCAGATGTCATATCCGCTGGGATATCAAATCAGGGAGCAACGAGAGGTACATCTTCATGAGAAAGCTATCGAACTTGGCAAGGATCCAGATAAATTTATGGCTATTACTGAAAAAGATAAGCTCGATTCCATAGCATTCCATGATAGAATGCAGACTGATGCGAGAATGTATGGTTATGCAAAGAAGGCTGAAGAAGACCCCAAAGAATATATGGACATGATAGTGCGAGAAAGATTAATAAGTGAAGAAATAATTTGTCACTCTCTCGAGGATCGTGGAGTTATGACGTCATGGCTCAATACTGATGAGGACTAAAAAAAACTGTTAACATACTCCAGGAAAATGGTATGTTATAGTAATTGCTTAGTCAATAAGGAGCGAATAGTGAGTTTCACAGGTAGAAGGGGGATTTTTTGCTCCTACAAACAAGTTAATATAAAAATTTTTAATAAAAAATATTACTCGCAAATATATAGCTTTGCTATCTTTGACAATATTCCGTGTAAGCTAATGTACGTAGGTATATACTCTCTTTTTCTGAGCATGGGAGGAAAAAAGCATAATTAATTTCGATTTAAAAATAATCTTTACAGTGTATATAACCTAACAAACCTATTATAACATTCAAACATGTCCGCTATCACAACTAAAATCATAGAAAAATACAATTTCAGCTCCGAGATGAGTGTGAGCAATCTCAGACAGTATACCTCAGAGTTTCTCGAGAATCTTACTGATGATAGAAAGCAGAATCAGGCACGCAGACGCCTTCAGGATGGGTTTAAATTTAGTAGTGAACAGGTGAGTATATTAATACCCAACCAGAGAAGTGGTAAAACTAAAGTCATAAATCTTGCAACTTCTGATAGTTACCAAATTCCCTATCCAACTCCACAAAATTCTGAAGAAACTATCAGAGAAATGGCACATCGAATTATGCGAGATAATCTCAGTACTAGTGTTGTAAAAGCTGAAGCTCGTGCTTTAGCCAATTCAGCGCCAAACACCAATGCTGGCTCATCACGTCTTTCCCGACTCCGAAGAGAACTAAAAAATCTTGGTACTTCATTCCAAATAATCGAAGCTACAAAATTTCCTGATATTACAAAGATGCTAATGAAATTCAGAAAGATTGATGTAAAATTGTCGTGGCATTCGAGAGAATTGATTATTCAGACCACTTTACATTAGAATCAGTTAAGAAAAGATTAGATAAGTATGATATTTCTATTCTGCCTGATTTACAAGCTCTCGCAGATGTTATGATAATGCTTTGTATACGCCCCGCTAAACTTACAACTTTACACGTTACAGACTCTGGAGTAACGGGTTATGCAAAGAACAGAGGTCAGCCAGATATTCCTAGAAAATTTAGATCTATATAGAAGGATCAAGAACGAGTCAAAGAATTACTAACCTGAATACAGAATGCTATATCTTCTGGTCGAATGGGAATCCAGGTAAGCCAGGAGTTAAATAGTTCAATAGATTCTTAAAGAATTATAATTTAATTCCTCAACATTTACGTAAAATAGGGACTGTATATTCCGTGGTAGTACATGGGGCAAGGAATTTAGCTCATGCTATGACAATTGCTGGTCAAGCACTTCAACACAATCCTAACAATAATACTTCTCCTGCACAAAACTATGTTATAGTAAATTACAGAAAAATTGAACAATCCCCAGATCAAGCAAGACTATTCCGACTTTATGATAAGAACTAACTATGCTTTTTCGCTTTCACCATATTCACAGAAAATCTTTATCATCATTGCTAGAGATATTTACTTCGTAGCTAAGACGATTAAAAGTCAGACCCAGACGCGGATGAAGAAGAAGATGAGGACACAGATGTGGTATCATTAAAATTAGTTTTTTTCTAGAATTGCATTTTCTTTTAACCTCAGATGGTGTATGATTTCTTCGAGAAATATCTGGGTTTGCTATCAAGTTTATAATATCTTGCTGAATCTCAGGTTTTACTATTTTTAGTAATTAACGGAGAGAGATCTGAATTTTTTTATTTGATACTTGTTTAATAATGCGAGATATCACACTATTACCATTTTGAGATTTATGATTATTTTCTAATATAGCTTTATTCATTGTCAATATCGTGTAGTAATATGTAACTTGGTACTAGCTTCACTATTATTTATTATATTAATACATAATAAAATTCAGAATAAATAATAATTATTTTTTGGCGATGTCATGTGTTTTAAATCCATGAATTGGAGATCAGCATAGAAGTATTTCAAAGAAATGGTACTAACTGCACTTATCTATAAGTTAAAAATTATCCATAATTGCCATTGAAGATCTAGCAATGATCCTTTAGATTGAGACTTTGACTCTCCCGGCTCATACTAATTAATTCGTTAATGAACAGATCGCCAAATCCGAAATTAGCTTAATAGAATCTGCAAATTAGTTTTGTTAGTCGTGAGAAATAAACTATATAAAAAAGCTAAGTATAAGTAATTTCGTTATTAAAAACTTATTTGGTAACTCATTATTATTATGTCTTTTACTAATCTTCAAAATCTCGCCTTGAATATTTTAAAAGAAACAAAACATAACATAGTACAAGATATCGTTGTTACAGAATTGCCACCATGTAAACTATGCAAAACAAAATATTATCTGTTAACTTCGAATCATTTACAATACTTTCATGTGGACATATATATTATAGAAAATGTATAGAAAAAAATTTTTACTTACAACAGAAAACAAATGCCCTTTATCTGATTGTAATAAAATCATTGATCCAGTAGTATCTGAACGAAGGTTTTCCGAATCATCATCTCAGTCTAGTGGAACTTCTGCTCTTGCAGAAATGTTAGGTGATGACTTTGGATTAGGTTCTCCAATGGCTGTATCACCATTATTAGGTCAGAAAGACCCCTACTTCGTGAGACAGAAGATAGTCACAATAATAATCCAATATTAATTGAGAGTAAACCACAGAAAAAGTGTATTAGTGATGCTAGTAATAAGTTATCAAGTAAGAAAGCAAGAAAGCAGGTTAAAAAAGAAGATTCACCTACATTAAAAAAACTTATAAGCGAATGACTACTGATGCTTCTAAAATCTAAAAGTTAATGTAATATATAATGAAACTGCTACGAATTTTTTACAGTTCAATGATAATATTACCTATATGGAATCCAAAAATGAAAGCATAAATCAGGAACTAATTCAGTGTTATTACTCCTTTGGGGATAGTTTATCAAAGTGCTTAAATTATTATAAAAATTTGAAACATGGAGACTTAGCATCTCAAGCATTAGTTAATGAAGAGGTTCAGGAACAAATTGGTGAAAAAATTTCTAATGATACTCTTCGTAAAAGAACTGAAAAGGCACAGAAAATATATGCTCTTTTTAATAGCCTTTTTAAAGATAGGGGAAAAGAAATGATAGTTCGAATTAAAACATTTTCAGCATCATCTATATTAAAATTAAGTTGGGAGAAGATTGAATACATAATAGCCAGGATAATTCGTTCTAATTAATGTGCTTTGTTATCACGTGATTACTGCGCCCGTGAACTCAAGTTCACGCCTAATATCAAATAAACCAAAAAATATTATTATTATAAGTGAATACTAGTAATCTCGATAATGATAAAATGAAAATTTGTTGAAATTCCATATGTAAGTCGAATAATTAACGTTAAATAAAAGTAAAAATAAATGTGTTAACAGTTTGTATGTAAAGCCTTATCGTTATACCAATACTGTTAATGAAAAAAATCTACAGTTATCCTATAGGTAAACATAATAGACATCAAAAATCGCAAAATAATATTTAGGAGCCCAGCGGGACTCTCTTCTTTATTTACCTCAACAGAAAGATCAAATTTTAGTAACGGGTAAAAATGAATTACATACTGTACAATGTTACATAACGGTAACAAGATTGATGAAAAAAATTTTGAATGTATAGTACTTGCAGAATAAATTAAAAATTCCTTATGAGGCTTACCATTATGCATGATTTATTTGTAAACGGGTCACAACACAAGTACTATACAGGTTTGTATAATAAAAATTTTTAGCCACATATAAATTATTTTTCTTCTGTTAATAGATAAAATGATGAAAAATCATAACGATAATAATACATATACAAATAAAAAAAGCCAAAATTATATCGAAAAGTGGCATATATTTAGAGGGTGAAGGCATGGGTGTAAGGTTTGTGATGAATGCGATCATTATTCACATCTATATTGTAAGACCTGTAAAAAAGTAGCGAATGGCATATATAGGCGGTGTGAATGCGATAATTCTCGAATAAATTGCCATTAACGTGTTAGAATAAATTCTGCATACATATAAATTTATCTGTACTATAATACCTTACAAGGCTTATCATTATGCATAACTCATGTGGAACGAGTGGTGGCTGATTTCGCATACATAATCAGTTTACTTTTGCATGTGTATTTCGTGAATTTATTTTATTGTATTATTATCGATATATATTAACTCGTATATGATCGAGAATTTTTAGGCACGTAAGTGCCATTGCTTCGCAATAAAATTTTTCTTGGCATTTTTTGATGAACATTGCTCGCTGAAATTTCATCACATGACTTCTGGTTTGGTTCTCTCGAAAAGATATCTTATAAAAATAATTGAAATTAAAAAGCATTAGAATAACAAACCATTTTTCAGCACTTTGTGCAGACACAGCCAAGACGTGGTTAATAAAAATCTTTTTCTGAGCATTTGTGATAAAGTTATATAATATTAAATATGCGAACACAGTGAGAAAAGACTAAAGTCTTATCCGAAACTGTTTCATTACGAGAATTAAATTCAAAGCTTATTGCCATAATTGCAGAACTTAGAAGGGAGAATTCTGAAATCAAGACTAAGAATGTCGAACTTAAAGCTGAGAATGTAAAAGTTAAAACTGAAAATAGAAAATTAAAACAAACTTTAGAAGAACATGGTGCCAGATTTACGAATCTAGAACAGAAAGATAAAGAAAAAACTAACCTTATTGCTAAACTTGAGCAGAACGATAAAAAAAAACCAGATTTTATAGCTAAATTGGAATATGACGTTTCACTAATCAAAAGACAAGACAAGAGTATGGTGTGCAATCAAATCATTACTAATGTTTAGCAAGATGTAGAACCTGGAATCTCTGATTCATATCCTGTAAATTCTAATGATGTTCCTGAAGATATAAATTTACTATGTGATGATATTGATATAACTAATAATGCTTCAAATTCTAATGAACATCAATAAGAAACTTCATCTTGAGTCACCAATTTATCTTCGACTGCATTAGCCATATGCGTAAAGCCTAAATCATTAGAAGGTAAGGAAATAGATAATTTTCTGATTGAAAAGCATAATGAACAGATTTGTAACGAAATAAGAGAGAAAAAGCTTCAACATAGGCCACCTACTGAAAGTTCTCCAAAAGAGGACACTTACATATTTAATATTAAATCTAGTATTCCTCCTGAGCAGAAAAAGGAGCAAGGTTTAATACAAGAGATTTCAACATCTATTAAAGATCAGAATGATATAACTAGAATTTCACAGAACAATGTTCGTCAAAATCATATGACTGAAGTCGCTTCAGACCAAGATATCATTTGTTTATACCAAAATGCATGTGATGCAGAAAAAGATGCTATCAAAGCTAATCAAGAAGAAATATTATGCTGGTGTTTCTACGCTAAAAAGTTTAAAGGTATGGTTAAAAATTTTATGGCTAATGGTAGAGTTGGAGAGAAAAAAGCAAAAGGACAAGTATACGATTTTATTATTCAACAACTTCCTAACACAAAGCGTGAAAACTTATGCAAGCATACACAAAAAGCATTAAGAGTTTATAACTTATTCAAGAAAATAGAAATGGATAAGATTCAGTATACCAAATCTTATACTGCAGATAGTATTTCAAGATTTACTAATTTACAAATTCAAACAATTATTGATCATTTCACTAAAAACCCTGCGATAGAATTCACTGACAATTCTTCTGATGACTTACTCAAAACTGAGATTAATAAGAAAGCTAAAAGAATTTCATCAGAAACAGAGGTAAGTATTACAACCACCCTCTCTATCCTGTTGTCTCATATATATAATTCGGAAGTTATGATAAATGAGGATGTCAAATCTTTGCCAGAAACTGAGGTAAGCATATCTGCTAAATCGATTTCAAAGGAACCAGAAATTGTAAATGTATTCGATAAGTATAATGAAACGATGGTAAATTCTCTGATGATAATGATGATGAATTCTCTGATGATAACGATAATAGAGATTATTGCAGTTTTTCTAACGAAGATGAACCAGGTTATTACTATGATTTAAGTAGCAGGAAAAAAACTTATAAGAATTCTGATTATTTAATCAGTGCATATTAAAAGCATAGATTAATGAAGTTAACTTAATAGTTTCCACTAATTAATAATCACAAACTACATTGTAAAAAATCGCGTAAAAATAAAACATGGGAAGGCCACGGGACCCCTCTTCTTTATTTAATAAAATTTTTTTTTCCAGAATGGGAACATACAAATAAAATAATACAAATACAAATAAAAAATCAATAGCCATAGTAACCACGATGTTTTATTACTTTTGAAAATGTTATAGGATTGATACCCAGATAACTAGATAGAATTTGATAATCAACAATTATGCCCACACCAGATAGCTTTTTTTGATCGCTTTCTGGATTGGAGTCATTAGTCTTGGGGGTAGTGCTATCATTAGTCTTGGGGGTAGTGCTATCATTAGTCATGGGGGTGATAGTATTATTAGTATTAGAGGCGGTGTTATCGTTAGCGCTTATTTTTCGTTCCTAAATACAAAAAAAATCAAAGTAAGCAAAAATTCATTTTCTTAGTCTCCGTTAAATGGAATAACAAATTACTTAAAAAAATACGGGCAAGTGAACCAAGTAAAGATATATATAAGCAAAAAATAATGTTATTGCTAACTTATCTTAAGATGGAAACTTGCTTATTTTATACCGTCTATTCACTAGATCTAAAAAACCTGGCAGAAAAAAGTTACACGATTAGTAATTGCGGTAGGGTAATGCAATCTAGATCCCACCATGAAAAGCAAGTCTATTCAGTCATAAGTTCCAAATACTGAATCTATTTTGTTGCTTTTCAGGTAAAACTAGCCCCCTTATAATTGACGATCTCTCCTGTGATGATGTAAAAGAGTTAACGATCTTGATGATCTCGGAGATTGCGGAGATTTGAAGTCCCTGTAACATATGAATTTTAATTAAACTACTGATAAAGAACGTTATACTTATTGCCCTTATAGCCTTTTTAAGTCCCATTCTTATTCGGGATCACATATAAGGTAAGAAAAGTTCTAGTTGTTATTCGTTTAGTAGCTATTAACAAAAATCGACCATGAGAAATAATTCTGCAGGAGAGTGACACCGCATAAAATTTAGACCCTTTGGGTCATTGCGAAGCAATAATGTAGGCCATCGATTATTAAAAGCCGGTCGAGTTTTTACGAACTAATAAACGTGCTATTTTAGCGGACCCGTGGGACTGTTAAGTTGCATTACATAATAAATACTTTATGCTAAAATAGTGCACATGTGTTTATGAATACATATTAAGTTCTAGATAACTACAGTTAAGCCACTGTCTCCTGAAAGGAGGATGCTTCGCATCTGAAGTGCTGTTGGCGAGTTAAATCTTTAATAAACTCAGTCCTGATCCCTATAATTAGGGGAACCATCACGGAACCATTATGGAAAATTTTATTAAATTCTTATATACAATCAGGGAAACGATCACAGAATGTCGCAGTTTAATCAGCGGAAGGTAATAATTCATTGATTTGCGTGGACAATTTTTAATTCCCGTATAATGATAACTATAAGCTCACTGTTAAAGTACTGTTGAAGTACTGTTCAAAATAACAGATAAACGAAATATATATACAATAGTATAAATCTTGCAATAAAAATTTTAGCCACGTATATATTTACATATTAGCACTGTAAAATAGCCAGATATATATTAATATCGATGATATATACCCGCATTTTATAAAGCGAAATTAAAAGAATTTCAAATAGTAGATAACCACGAACCTTACTATTAATTGATAAATAGTCTTGAGAACAAAATTATAAGAAATTCGAGATCGAAATTATAAGAGTAGCTATGTATAAATTTGTATCTGGAAATTATACTAAATATATCGATTTCCTTACTAATTCATAAGACACATGACTTAACAGTCTCACAGAAAAAAATCGTGATCGAATTTTTGTATACTCTTATAACACACGTGTTTATAGGCATTTATTTGTATATAAATCGCACGTTGATAGAACATCTGATATTTAATACGTAGAACATCGAAAATTCGAAAAAAATGTTGCGAACGTACAAATATTTATAGGTTGCCAAGTAAACCGCCCCTTGAAAACAAACTATTGTCTAAAAAATGAGATGTTCACAATCAACACCAAATATAGCGAACCACATAACAATAACCAACTTGAAACATTCCTTGTTACATGCATGAGGCTCAAATAAGTACGTATATAAAATCTTTTTTTTCATTTTTTATCTGAAATTTTTTATCAATCTTTCCTTTTTTATGCTAGATAGTTTTTGTATTGATAAGACAGTTGCTGGAGCTATTTGTGCGAGTATGCTTAGTCAAGCAAAAAATTTCGTCTCTAATATTGAGCGATAAGGCCTCTGACTATGTGTGTTGTGAGATTGAACATGCTCATAATTACCATTTGGTAGCCCAGTACTTTGGCGAAAGTGCTCGTTTGTTCCGCAAAAAATATGCAATCTATTTATCCCTTATAAAATAGTCTTCTCAGGTGTAGTTATAGCCTTTCGAGGCAGGCCTAGGATCTGACTATTACCTCCCTGCAATTTATTTTTTCTATGCTTATAAAAACCCAATTTTAGAGGGCGCGATCGTCAAATTATCATTGTTTGCGTAGTAAGGAGAGGAAGATCACGCAGGCTTCCCGCGGTTTAGTCCACTAAACTACGAAATGAGAAATAGTTTGAATGTATCTACCTCAAAATTTCATAAACATATATACCATTATAATTTAATCCAATTTTACAAAAATTGAATCTTGTTATGGTTATGTATATAATAGGTCAAAAACTCTAAAAACATCTAAAATCCGCTATAAACTATATAATTAATATGTCAAATCGAGGTTATTATGGTGAATATGGTACTGAATGTACTAGTGAAGAATGGGATGAATATTGTAAAATGCCTCAAGTTCGAGATGGTGAAACTCCTAGAGAGTGGAAATTACGAATTTGAGACCGTCTCTTGTATTTCAGAGATAATGATCTCTTACCGTATCAGAGTAAAAAATATCTCGAAGCAAGGAGAAAAATATGGGTTACAGATGGTACTTCATATTCACCTGAAATTGGAGTTGCTATCTGTTTCTCGTGCAATCGATTAGTATATATTGGAAAAAGAAGTAGAAATATTGGTAATTATAATCATATAGGTGTAGAAAAACACTGGTCTACTAATTGTACTGGAAATAAATTTTGTAGTTTGAGTTATGGTAAATATTTAAAAATTATTCAAAAACCCAAATCCGCACGTAATTATTAAGAGATCTATGTATTACATCTTTATAAACTATGGATGAAAAATACGTCAAATTAACAACGTATGAATACTTAGATACAAAATGTCCACTTTCGCAGATATTCATAAAATAATTTATTACTCACTATAAATATAACAACATATAACTTATCTATTTATTTGATTTATAATAACTTATCTATTTATAGATTTTTTGTATATTAATTAATTTTATGGACACAAAAATTCCTATTTAAGATAATGTAGCAAGTTAATTTTTTACACCCACCTCAATTTCATATCGACTGGAGACGATCAGCTTCTTAATAAAAGTGGTGAGTAGGATGTACTTATAATATTGTATTAATAAATAACAGAAAAAATAATTAAGGATTGTCATACCTTGGTTTATTCATCTAATTTCAATGGGGTGTCCCACTCGAGTCTAACTGCTAGAGGATCGTCTACTGCCTTAGTAAAATCAAAAACCACGAATTCTCGATCCCGCAAATGCTTATCAATAATCTTGGATGCCTTTTTTGGATCATCTGTATATTGATGTACTACTCTATAAATGTTATCTCGGGACCCCCCATTGTTAAATAATGCAAGATGGCTCAGATTTTCGCGGATAATTTTAGGAGTTTGTGTATATTTCTGGCTCACATATATGGGTGAGATATTTTGATGCCGGCCACTAATGAAGTACAAAATAATTTGTCCTTGTACTTTCTTTGGCTCAGCACATAAATCTTCGAAAACGACAACTGTACTTCGCTCTGGAGAAAATTTAGTTATATCTGTAATTTTATCTGGAGATATCCTTTTAAACGTAATATCTTCTTGATATAGTTTAGGGGCGTTCGCAAAGATCTGAAAGCTATTTTGTACAAGTTGCTATTTTGGCTCAAAATGTTTGCCTATTAACACAAGGTCATTATTTTTGATATAACGATTTCCTTTCTTACCTTTAAACATTCGCTATAATTTGTTACCAAGCATAAGATTAATTACCATATTAGTTTTTCCATTATTGGAGCCCCCACATACCAGTAATCTAAATGGGGGGTCAGGTGAATACAGTCGCCTCTCACTATACCGAACGGGCCGTTCTAGGAATTTTTTGTTCGGTATAGATAAATTCGGTATATTACTTTTTTTTTTTTATACCGAATATGTATAAAACGTTCGTTATAAATAACTGACCAATAAAATTTATTCATGTAATTATATGTATCATTTATGGAATCCCGACATATAGTTTTAACGATTGCTTTTACTTACTAAATACCAAACGATTTAATATTTTATTATAAGTATAATAATAAATCCCTTAAAATTTTAACGTCATATACATAATCAAATGCTTACAATTTATAAGAAAACTATTTTAAAATTTTAGTTCATAAAGTAGCGGCCAAGTTCTACCTGCTTAAGATTCTTAATAAAACTTAGTTTAACTCTTCTATGCAAACTTCTTAAAATCCTTACTTCATCTTCGACTTCACCAAATTCTGCTTCCTGCTCAAGCAAAAATCTTAAAATCATGTTCACAGCTTTTTCTGTTTCTTTGCTGCTAACTTTTTCTAATTCAATAACTTCACTATTAACAGGTTCATTTTCTTCTTCATTCTCATCAGTTACTGCCTTCAAAATTTCCTCATCCGTAATTCCACCTTCAATTTCATTATCCTGAATATGAATGTATTCATTAGCACTAAGAGAGTCGTCGATTGGCAGGTGAGTAATTAATAATCCAAGTTCATCTTCCAAGTTATACTCCTCCTGGTCAGTAATGATTGCATCTTGTTCATTTTCATTAATCTCAGGCGGAAGAATACCAGTTTTTTTCCAGCAATTCACAATTGTTTCAGACGATACTATTGACCATACTTCTGCTGCGTTATGCAATGCATTGTAAATATTATATTCTTCTAGCTCTTTCACACGACCATTTTGAAAATTATCATAAGCTTCGATCTGATTTTGCACAAAAAGGCGCTTGTAATAGCATTTAAATGAATGAATAATTTCAAGATCACAGGGCTAGAGAATCGGTGTAGTATTTTTAGATAGAAACTCAACACGCACATTACTTAATTCTTCTTGAGTTTCATCAAGAATGATATGTACAGGTGCATTATCAACTAAAAAAATAATATTTCGATTTCTTTGTTTCATTTTATTATTTAGTTTGAGAAGAATTTTATTAAAAATATCAACTTGCATCCATGCTTTCTTATTAAAGAAATAGTATACGGGAAGATTATCATAGTTGAGATTTCGCATAGGATGAGGTTTTTTAAATTGGTGAATAAAGGTAAGCTTCATTTTTTCAGTTCCTGCAGCATTTACCGCACACAAAATAGTTACACGAGCTTTTTCCTTTTTGTGGCCAGAGATTTTGGAACGTGCCAAGGTTCTTGAAGGTTCCATCTTCCAAAAAAGACCTGTTTCGTCGCCATTCCAAATATCCTCAAGATCATAGGTAGAGAGCATTTGCTGTAAAGTAATACGATCATTGGCAATTGATTCAGCAGAAGGTGCGCTTGCTTTTTCACCTTGTTTTTTAAATTGGCGAAGCCCATTTCGTTTTTTAAACCCACTTAACCAACCTTCCGATTGGTTAAAATTGTTAATATTTAATTTTTCAGCAAAAGAATTTGTCTTTAATTTGAGAATTGCACCGTCAATATCTTGATTCATAATCAATGCATTATTAACCCAAAGACTAAGTGCATTTTCTAACTTTGGCCATTTTGGACCTCGAAATTTCTTATTCTCCTGTTCTTCATCCAAAATAGCAAGCCAACGATCCTTTTCATTTAAAATATCGGTTACAGTTGATTTCCCAATACCATATTGTTTTGCTAATTCAACATTACTAATAAGTGGGTTTTTTTGTTTTTTCCTACAAAGGTCTTGCTTTTGTGCGGCCGTAAGACTAATACGTTTGCGAACCAACATGGTCAAATATAATTTTTGATTGGAAAAGTATTCAAAAAATTTTTTTAAAGCTATGAAATGATTTTTAGCAGTTTATGAAAGTTTTTTTCTTATGATTAAAAAACTTTTTTATTTTTATATTGTTTAATTATGAAACACAAAATTCTTGGCTATCTTGGGCAAGGGACACAAATGGAAAACTATTTGCGCTATATATCATATTATTGGTTTGGGAAGTTTTTTGTTTTCTTTTTTTTTATTTTTTAGTTATTTTTTTTTTATTCTTTTAATTTTAATAATCTTTAATGGCTATCGTAAAGGTTCAGATAAAGTAGTAGAACCGGAACACACTATAAAAAAATTTGATAAGGTAAAATTGAATTACATATTGATATCTTTTTTTTATATACTACTTTACTTTTTTTCATTTTACTTTAGTAGAATTCAGGCATGCAATCTGAGTAATTAATATGGCGTTGTCTTGCTTAAAGATAACACCTGTTTAAAGTTGCAACTTCAGGTGCTTGAGTTGCGCCCGAAGTCACATTGAACTGAAATTAGCCCCTAAAATTAAATTTTTTTTACATGCATTAGTTAATAATTTTGGGCAGACACAACTTCAGACACAATGTCGAGCAAATGATAACTTTAAGGAAGACCATATCATAATTATTAGAATCACTCCTATTAGAGTCACATACCAATTATTTAAGCAGAAAAGAACATATTTAATCTAGAAAGGTCGGGTGGTATTTAAGTTAATTGAAACGGAAAGATTGATTTCTCAGAAAGGTGTAACTCAAAAATTTAACTTTCAACCTTTTTTGGAAATTTATCAAAGGTTTAAATAAGTGTAATCAGGCATTTTCTTTGACTAAATTTTTGGGTTATCAATTATTGAAACATACATATCGATATATGCACGTTGCTTTATGTGATCACTTTGCTCATTACCAAAAAAACCTGTTACTAATATGAATATAATGTACAGTATAATTTACGACTTTTTCATTTTTAGTACTGTATAAATGAGCTTTAACTAAATTGGTTATCGTGATTGTTAAAGCCTCAGTACATGAAATTGCATGTATATAGACATGAGGCTGAACGTAATGTGATGTAATATAGTACGTAGGTTCATGCAATGCTTTTCATTCAATGTTATACTCGTTAATTGATATAAATATTAAGATTTATCAAATCTAGCCATATATGATGTTCACTATATAAAATGTTTTTATATATTTTGTATGCTATATGTACTGGCCCAACTAAGTTTGGATATGGTATATTAAATTTATTATAAAGTTCGGTATATCCAATGTAAATAAATATAGGCTATTTGTTCTGAACTTTTTAATTCGGTATAGCCAGAGTTCGGTATATCAAGGTTCGTTATAGTGAGAGGCAACTGTACTTATTACCTTTCATTTGTTCTGAGGATTTTTTAAATGTCTCGTCAACATTGTATACAAATATGGGCATTTTTTCTTCTTTCATCCCGATTAAGCCAATTATTGCTCTGTAGATATATAAAATATATATATCATGCAATTTTTTATTCCGATAAGTTGTTTGTATTTGATAGATAATCTTTTTCGATCAATGTGGTTATGATATAAGGTAAGAGATCACATGTATATGGTATTTCGATAAGATCTATGCCTTGTTTTTTACATAAATCCTGATTTTTTGATCTCGTATCCTTTGGTTATCCAAATCAATTTCCCCCCTCTTATGGAATATCGCATTTTAATAATGGTGTTGGATGCCATGGAATTCGAATGCTAATTTTAACTCTTCGTTATACCCATCTAATTGTATTCCATCTAAATATGATGGTCTACAGGATGGAAATTTCTTACCTAATAGGTCCTCAAAAATGTATCAACAGGTTCTTTCAGTGGTATGATGACACAAAGGGCACCATTCAAATTTCATAGCTATTAACGGATATGGATATTCAAACTGATGGAGTCTATCTTTACATGACCAAAGATATACATTCTAATCATTGATTTGACCAGTTTAGCTAAAATACTTCTATTACGTTTTTTGGCATATTGTTGAACCCTGTCAAATTCGCTACTAGAAACACGAACAAAATGTATTGATACAGAGGGATGATATTTTCGTATAAATTCGTCAAGTGGATACTCTATTTCTTCTGAATTCTTGGTTACTTGGAGTTCTTCTCGCTTGAATGGCCGATGTAGATTGTGACCCATCAAATGAGCTGTAGATTCAATAGGCTCATCCTCAAGATAATATAAAACAGGTTGAGGCAGATTTTTGCCAACAATAACTTTTGCAATTTTATAGATACATAAACTCCACCACAGATCAGTTTTTTTGTGCATGTGCCCTTCTTCAAGCTCTCCCAGTTATAATAAATATCTTATAACCGTTCCTTGCTGTAATCGTAGTTCATCTTTCCCAATAGGTCTTTTAGATTTGATAGATACTTTGGGAATTACTTCCTATAATGTCATTGCATATGATGGAGACATACCTATTAATCGCGTTTTATTGTTATTCATATAGTTGATAATTTTCTGAAGTATCTTATTCCATAATTTCGAACGTTCACCCTTTCTGAGTTTGCCTTCTATAGCATATTGAATTTTTTATATAAGTCTTGCCAAATCTTGTTTGAATTTTTTTACTAACACTAAACTTTCAAAACTATAAAGATCTACAACTCTTATAGGAACATTGTATTGTTCCATCCCTCGTGCAAATGCTGATTTAAATTCACCAGCACCATCCACCATTAATAAAGCAGGCCATGTGAGAGGTTTTTTGGGATTGTTATATATTTTTTCAATCGCATTCCAAACTTCTAAACTATTCTTAGATGTTAATGCAACTGCACATTTAAATCTTGTTGCCGCGTCTATCAACACCAAAGTGTGTAAATATATTTTTCCTCCTTTCTGATCATCGTCGACATGGGGAGTAGGTCACATTGATGTAATTTATTAGGAATTTGGCATTTAGAAAAGCTAGCCTGGGCCTTAATCTTTGGTGGGTGTTGATATATCTGGTAATCATACTGATTCTCTAACCAGTTTGTGATATCTTTAAGTCGAAAATGAGTATATCCTTCTTTTATACATATTTTTCGTATTTTTCTAGAATTGGAATAAAAGCCGGGCACATTATAGTAGATCATACGAAGAACAATTTGCAATTCCTCATTAGGGTCTATAATAATAGTAGGTTCACTCATATACAAAAGACTAATTTTTCGATTCTTGTTTATTATGTTATAAAATACTGCAATATCACCAGAAATTAGCACAAATAGACTAGCTCAAGCTGAAGATAGTTTGCAGATAATAAAAAATGGATTTTGTAAATTACAGCAGGATCTAGCCTTAAAAGAAGATTTTATTAAATATTTCGAAAAAGAAATTTTGATTTGAGATAGGGATTTGGATCCATTGCGACAAGAAATTTCTAATTTCAAAGAACGGTTAGAAAAGGTACTTCAAGATTCTAAAAGCCAAGAGAATTATATAGATTTTTTGGAAAAGTGGTTAGTAAATTTTCAGGATGAAATAGACAAGCTTAATGAAAAAATAAAAATACTTATTTGGTATAAAAATTCCAATGATACTATAGATATGGCACAACAACCAGAATCACCCAGATTATCTTTGCCAGAAAGCCAAGCTACAATCCAGAACCATAGAATTCAACGAGAGGTTGACAATATTAGACGGTATTTTCAAAGCCCAACTACAATAACACCTACATTAAATGATATTGTAAATTATTTTAACATATTCTCTGATGCTGGTAATAGGCTTGAACGATTGGTACAAGAAATATACCCACGGGCAAATGCTTGTGCAATTAATGCTAAAAACCGAGTAGCAAATTTGCAAACCCAGCTAACAAATTTGCAAACCCAGATAGCTGATTCACAAACCCAGATAGCTGATTCACAGACCCAGTTAGCCATGCTTCAAAATGATTATGATCTTCTTTATCAAGCTTATAGAGCCCACAAACTTAATTATTACTTATTAAAAGCAACTTGTATAGAAAAAAATAAGCGTATATTAGAGCTACTCCAAGAAAAATTTGTATCACACCTTTTAAATAGACAATTTCAGATTCAAGCCTAGCAAAACAGCCAGCAACTACAAGATTGTAAGACGGATGGGGCAATTACTATGCATCTCTTAAATCTTACAACAAATCGATACAATAAGTGGAAAAATAAATGCAAGACTCTAGAAAATGATCTATTACTTGCTGATATTCAACTGGACAACAAGTGGGTAAGTGGAAACTCGGACACGAAATTCTGAGCAATTAAATTTGAATTTAAATCAACAAATTTTTACGCTACAGAATAATTTACCTATAAATATACAAGCAAATATGGCATTACAACCACTACCACTACCAAATTTTTCAGGTGAATATGATGAGGATATTGATATTTTTATTAGTAGATTATCGTCATATTTAGCTGGCACTGGTATAGACCCAGTTGCCAATCGGGATCAAGCATTTGGTATTCTTAGAGGGTGTCTACATGGGCGAGCATTAGAATGGTTTGATCGAAAAATTCTTGGTAACAATGGAAACTTCACAATATTTTTGCAAATCATGGCCAGGCTGGTATGGGTGCTCTTTGGACGCACTATGGCACAGATGAATACTAGTAATAGCTTTAGAAATCCTTCAATTGCCCATAACTATGCAAATACTGCTGGTAATAATGCAGTAACAGTAGGTGTTTCTATGATTCCAGCTAAAGCTTTTACTGAAGATTGGTGCCTAGATGGGGGGCGACCATCAGATAGACCTGTTAATGCAATTAATGCAGGTAATGGTAATCCTATAGTATTTGGCGACATTCGAATTGGTCAAGTATTATATTGGCTCAAAAATGAATACTCCACAATAATAAGCGAGAAACGCAATTTAGTATATGGATTATTAGCTCAAAGAAGTGAACCTATAGGAGAATTTTACTCGAAACTCTTAAAATATGGAAAAATGCTTAATCTCGACAAGCAACAGATTAAGTGCCAATTTCTTCGAGGTTTGTCTCCAGACTTGGAGGATGATGCAGAATGCATTGGTACTGAGCAACCATTAGCTAATTTTTTTTGAAATTTTAGAGCGCATTAAAATGCGAAGAGCAGAGAAAAACCTAGGATTGGTTAGTAAAATACCCCTGTCTAGTTATAAATCGTCATCTAAATTAATAACATCTACATCCCCACAACCCATTTCTCAACAAATACAGCCATCTCAGCAAATACAACCATCTCAACCTTATTACGAACCACAACCTTCCGGCACATATCAAAAAATGCAAGATATATTAACGGATAGATTTGTACAATGGATTACTGGGGAGGTTCAGGAATTTGTTCCTATCCCCAAGCCCGATTTGCCTCCAAAACCAGTAATAAAGAAAGTTGAAGTTGACTCCAATGAAGAATTGGCCAATCTCACGAAGAAGCAGTTGAAGTTGCACGTAGCTAAGGCTGTTAAAAAAGCTGTGAAGTTGCAACATAGATGCTCTATTTGCAACAAAACTGGACATAATTCTCACAAGTGTCCGAGAAATAAAAAGAAGAGTAGGTCCAAAAAAAAAGGTAATATTAATAAGGTTACTCTGGATTCAAACTCAGATACTAACAATTCTTCTGGTAGTGATTCTGGATCTGATTCCTCCGATAATGAATCCGAGTCTGAGGAGTCTTCATCTGAAGTTGAAAGTATGAATGTTAACATTAGCAAGATAAAAAAAAAGTAAAGAAATCTGGCTCACGAAATAAGGATGCTTACGTACCTAAATTATTCTCTAAGAAGAAATCTAGTCCAAAAAACGTACTTCACAAAAGAAATCAGGTACGATTATTGACTCACAAATTCAAAAAATTATTCTAGCTATGTTTAACAATCCAGAGGTTATAGAAACAATTAAAAACAATATTAATAATCCGAATTTATCTATGACTAGAAGAATCGCCCCTAAAGGGCCTGCAAAACCTAACTTTATAGATTATCGAGAGCCGGCCCCAGAAATACCCGAATCAGATAGTGAAGAGGAGACATTGAATGATCCTATGGAGATAGATTTTGTTCGAAGAAAGGAACCTACCACAAGCCTTGCAACTATACCAGTTAAAATCAAACTCTTAAAAATTCCAGCATTTGTACTAGATAGTGGAGCTGAACCTCCAATTACATAGGAAGACATTGTTAAACGTGTAAATTGGCCAATTGATAAATCAGAAAAATATGATCTTAGTGGGGTTGCTATAGTTCCAACAGAATCTATTAGTATTGCTCATAATTTTCCAATAACATTTCCTCCAGGTTTTACTATACGTGAAGATTTTGTAGTTGTATGTGTCCCTAAACCAACATTGATATTTCCAAACCCACTTCTCAAGAAATATAAATGTGCTATAGATTGGGGTAAAGATGGGTTGAAAATTCCTTTTAATGGAAAGGATCACATTATTCCAGTTACTATGCACAAGGTAAAAAATAATCTCGAAGTAAATTGCGCTACTACATCTCAGAATGATAGGGACAAAGTCCCATTGCTTTGCAATAAGCCTTTGGTATCTGATCAAATTTCTTAAGAGGCGGATAGTAATGAGAGCGATAATGATCCATTGGAGGAATGGCATGCTCCTACGGGTTTTAGCCTAGATTCAACTTTAAAAAAAACGCATGAGCTATAAGGAGTTAGAAAAATTGCTATATGAGGTACTCGAATCCAATACCGAATTAATCGAGCTTAATAAAAAACTACGGACCTATAGAAATAAGTCTGATATTGAAATAGTATGTAGATTATTGCCCAGCAATGGCCCTTTGGGTCTACAAACTACTCTAGAAAAAACAAAAGTAGATTAGTTAAAATCTAAGACTCTTTTCGTCTCATGTTTAGCTTCTTCTCTTTCTTTGCAATTTTGTGCAAGCCTAGCTTGTAAATCATCCATTTTAACTACTTTTTTTATCAGAATATTTACTGAATCAGATACCTGAACAGATCTAGAACTGGATCCTGGGTTTCTTTTCTTTGACTTTCTATCCGAAGTATTATTCTCAGACATTATTTCAGAAGAAACAACACTATGTATTAGTTGCTATTTGCGCAAGGGTATGCCTTTGGCATGTCTTTTCCAAATTTCATATATTCTACGAGTTGAAGTACTATATCTATTAGCCATTTTCCTGCATGCATTTTTAACTGTCCCTCGAGATTGAATAATTTCCTCAATAGCTTCTGGTGATAAATAAGGAGTACCAGCACAATAATACTCTACAGTTATGTGTTCCATCCTTTTTATAATTATAAAAAATTATTGAAAATTATTGAAAATACTAAAATACTCCTATTTCTCTTATGTTAAAAAATGATCGGTAATCATAGGTAATTACATACTTAATATTCAATAATTTTCTAAAAAAATCGGTAATTATCTATTATTGTTTAATTATATTGGAGTGTAATTTCTTTGATAGCATTATCGATAAGTATATATGTATTTCATATTTTGCTATTTTTTATAATATTTCTCTTTTTTAATATGGCCAATGTAATAGGCCATAAAGAAGAATTATATAACACCCTCCAAGATTCTTCTGAGATAGTTTCATACAATGCTAAATTGTGGGATAAGTATGAAAAACAAGAAAAAAAATCAATCGGGAAAGAGGATGATGGGATCGGGATAGAAAAAAGTGGAGTAAAAAACTAGGAGGAGTTAATACCAAGATCCAGAAATTACGTACTCATAATCTTGAACTCATTGATGAAGCTAGGTGTTTACAGATTGAAAATGCTAATAAAGACATTTCTCTTGTGAAGTCCAAAGCTGAGAATGATATAAAATCCAAGAAAATTAGATCGCTTGAGTCTATGATTAAGATATTGGAAGGTAAGTTGTCTTTAGCCCAGAAAGATGTGATTTCGATTCGAAATGACTCATCGAAAAAAGAATCTGAGATCATGTCTCTCAAATCCAAAATAGCGGAATTAGAAAATATAAAGAGCAAATCGGAAGAGGCGAAGCCTAGAGACTATGTCTCATCAAAGGCCAATGAGCTTGAGTGGCTGAAATCAGAGACTATATCGAAACCTGTGATCGGTGGGAATGTCGAGGGACAGAGCTCCATTATTTCCACAATAAAAAATAGATCAAACTCTAGTAATATTTCTGTAGTTAGTGAGGAATCAGAGATTCGAGGCTATGCCTCACCTAGTCAGTTTATAACTACCTTTGACAATAAAAATCTCAGTAAATATTTTATACGTGGAGGTTCGAAGAACCATTGCTTTGCAATAAAAAATATGGATCCAATAGAAAAAATAATAGTAATATTTCAATATATACTAGGTCTTTAGGCCCCTCAAAGAGGCATGATGAGATTACTGAACTATTAAAAAATGATACTGAGGTCAACTCCAAGGGAAGTGATAATAAAATCGATATTAGTAAAACTAACAACAATGTACTCCAAGAAATACCGATTGTGGCTCTATACCTTGCACAGCCAGAAAATAATCTGTCCTCTTTGATTAAATCAAATGCCCAGATGAGACCTGGTCCCGAGACTTTGCCTCATCCGATAGGAAGAATAGGAGCAATGAGACCTAGTATCGAAACTCCGCCTCTTCCTGCTGTGGCAAGCACTTTGATGTTACCTCTATCGGCATATATTTTTCTTGCTCTATTAATTATTGGTTTGTGAGACACACATGGAATATAGGTAAAAAAAGTAATCAGTTGCAGGATATGTAGGTTGGATAACTGAGACTATCGATTTGAACTTTGGTATTATTTATGTATGAAATAATATTATTAATAATGTTTAAGTATTACTAATATTGGAGAATATATTCGATACTTAACAATATAGAATAGCACAGCTAATCAATTCAAGGCTTTGATATATTTCGTAAGCCATCTTTTAGCTTCTTTTTGAGAATATGCATCAATCTGCTTTTCTTTCTTATCCGAATCTTTGAGTTGCATAATTTTATATGAAGAAGATGGTTGGTATCTTTTATCATCGTTAATAAAGCGAGTGTATAATCCTACAGTTTGTTCCAAATAGTGGCTAATATCTATTTCTGTATTGAGTTCTTTTGCAATATCTGGAAACTCCATGTAGTTTGCAACCCTTTGTGGTTGTTTTTTACCATTTTCGTCATAAAGGGAATCACCTTTTACTACTACATAACTAAAGCACTCACCAGGGTCTGGGATACTCAAACTTTTTTTTCATTCGAGCTATAAAACGTTGGATGCATTGGTTTTTTACTTTTGGTTTCCATGTATCAATCGCAATAAATTGACCAAAATTCCATTGCTTATATTTTGCTTCTCTAAGAGTATTTTCGATGATTTGATGGATCATGTATTATTAATATCCATTGCTTCTCTCATAATTTTCTCTCCAACAAATTTGAAAAGCTCTGTCTAATCTTGCTTTACAGTGTCGATACCTTTAGTGAACAGCTTTTTTGGCTTGAAATTTACTATTTTCTCATGCGCAACTCCAAAGTATTTCTTTTTACCAGTAAAACATACAGGGAACAATACTTCTTCATAAGCCATTTTTAGATAGGAGGTACTATTTTTTACCTTAAAAAAGGTATTAACTTTATTGCGAAAATTATCCATTACCTTCATAGTAATTTTAATCATTTCAGTCCAGTATGCTTTCTTAGAGAGTTCTCCTCTAGCAAAAGCTTCATCGCATTTTTTGTAGTACTCATCTGGACAAGTGAGATATAAAGAATCGGTATCACCGTATTTTATCCCAAAACTTTTCTTAGTTACGTAATCTGCGACAAGATTAATGTTATATTGTCCTGCTGAAGTGATTCCTCCAGCTAACTCACGAAGAAAGAATGGAGATTTGCTATTTCCAGCCTCACCATAGAAAGTATTCATGTATACTTTCAGAGCAAACTGCTTGGAATTTAAACAGTTGTAATCAAAATATAAAGATGCATATTTCGATTTTAAAGTGTCTGAAACTATTTTTTCCTTCTTTTCTACAGTACTTATAAGTTTTTCAAGTCGCTCCTTTTCTTTACGCAATAAAGCGAATTTTGCTTTAAGTTTCACTCATTTGTTAAACAGGTCCTCTAAAACCATTGGATATAATACTTTTTTTCTCGGGGCAACTATCATGCCGAAAAGACCAGGCACAAAAAGTGCGATCATTAAATAAGAACTCAATCTTATGCAAGTTGTTTCCATTTTTTTGTGCAATATCGGCCTCTTCTTCATTTAGTATAATTTTTTCTGGAAAGAGATTGTAGGCCATAATGAGACTTGGATATAACGAAGCAAAATCTAATCCTGTTACAGGTCTTTTCATTTCAATCCCTTTTTTAGGTAGAAATACGTATGCGCCAGGGTATTTTCCTTTTTCTATATTTTTACATACTCTTGTGCTAAATACCATATCATGTTTAAAAGCATAAGCTCCCAGAAGATTTCGTACCTTCATTCCATTTGCACGATAGTGGAGTTGAACAAAGATACATGAGCTATAGAAGCAACTTCTCTATAATCGTTAATTACATTGCGTTTGACTACAAGTTCTTGGCAAAGTAATGCATCTATAATACAATAGTTTGCTACTTCATGCATATTTCTAGCAGTTATATCAGAAGAGCATTCCTTTGCCTCAGAATAGTAGTTCTATAATCTGTTAAAAGGCATATTGGCCTTACTTTCGAGCCCACATAATTTTAAGTAGAACTTAAGTGAACTTTCCTTTTCTACTTCTGAGCGAGGGTAAAGTCTCTTAAAACATGCGCGAACATCAATTGGTACGCATCCAGGTATTTTAAGAAAAGAAGATTTAAAAACATCTTCTGGGCTAACTTTGATGAAAACAGAATCTCTTCTAAATTCTTCCACACCCTCTTTTGCATTCTCTTTTATGGAAGAGTATTCATTTGAAGTAGTCATTTCTCCTAATCTTCCATAATAATTCCATTGTATAATGCTTCAGAAGTCTCTTGCCGAGTTCTTCCTGACATCTGTTTCCACATCCATTCAATGAGATGTAACTTATTGGCTTTTTCCATAATAAAAGGCCAATCATATTGTGAATCATTAAATCCGAGTTGGATATCTGGAGCAAATGCCTGCTAGCAAAGTGCAAATGCTTTTAGCAAATTAGTTTGTGATCCACATATAATTGTAATCAATCGTGGTTCTGGTGCTGACTCTACATCGACTAGACAAATCTGTTTCAAAGGTCTTGGATCATCTTTCCAATGAAGAGTCATGCAAATCGTAAAAACTCGATCTTCATCGTATTAAGCAACAGGAAGTTCACCCATTCCACGCAAACTATAGGTTTCTATATCCCACGCAATAACAAGTGTACAATCTTTTGTAAGTGCCCAGAACAGAAACTAGTTTTTCAATGTTGCTACATCTTCTATGGAGTAAAAATTTTCTATCGAAATGTAAAATGTGTGTGCGCAAAGAGAACCTAGATTCCCTCCTGGCAGATATTTATAATTTCTTAATGTTGACCAGCCTGAAAGCTGAATTCCATACTCATGAGCTACCTTGCGATAATATGTGGATTGGTCATCTGAGGCTGTAATATATTTTTTTTCTTGGATTGCTTTCATTGCAAACTTTCTTTGCTTGGTATTGGTTGTATAAATACGCAAATATAACTTTTTATCAGGATAGTAACCACGAAATGGGTATGCCTTTATATGCTCCACTCTGAACCATTTTGTTATACCAGAGAGAATAGCTCTTATTTTTGTCTTGAACAAATCAGAAGATAAGTCTTCTGGCACGAGAATATTAAAGAAGACTTGAATTCCTGTTATTGAAACAACTGCTTTTTGTCCATTAATGAGAGGACCATAGAGGCACAATATATACCAAGCCTGACCGTTTATGAATTCGGTAGACTCTTCTACATCAACAGCCATAAATGGAATATCTTGACGCTTAGATAAAGCATCTTCAAGAATTGCAGTTAATCCCTTATCATCCTCTGTGACTATATCATTATGGGTTGGGATACCTATCAAATATTCTTCACCAAAGTATCAGAGTAATTGACTGGTTTTTCCTTTTTCCGAAATCTGTGATTGAGGAAAGGCATTAAGCCCCCGGCGGTAGAACGCCCGCTATTATCTTCCTCTATATCTATCTCCGGCTTGAAATTTTGGTTATCCACGGTTGGCACATCAAATGGTACGGGTACAATAGGCATGTTGTGTTCACTTTGGGTACTCATATTATTTTGATGATATATTATTCGAGAGAAAAAAGTTCAAAATAAAAATTAATTCTACTGATATATATTATTAGATATTACAAAGCAGTTATATTATAGATATAGCATTTTATCATTGTTCCTATATCCTTAGAACTAGAGAAGTTTGTAACCGGGATTGCTATCGACCTGAAGGTTGTTAAGTTCACTGGGATTCTCCTATGCATGCTTCTTGCAAAGATTGTGGTAAGTTAACTTTTTCTAAATGTGATACTTGCGATATTCATGCTAGAAAACACTGAAAAATGGAGCAATACTATCGCAAAAAGCTGGAGAAATTGGCACAAGATAGTATCGAGATGGTAGGAAAAAATATATAGTGATATTTGCTGAAAGTAGAAACGAAATAGTTAGTATGTCCAAGTATCACCTAAAAATTTTTTAGTGACAAATAAAAAATTTTTAGAGACAAAAACTCTATCGAATTCTAAATTTTTAAACTTACAGAATGCTTTCTAGATGTCTGTCACCAAAGTCACCAAAGTCACCAAAGTCACCAAAAAAAATCGAACTTTTCTAGCTTTTTTTCTTTTTTATTACAGGTATGTAGCATGTATATATAATATATATATATAAAGTATATATGTAGCATGTATATATAATATATATATATAGAGTATATATGTATCTTGTATATATCGATAATATATATTAGGTATACCATAAGGTAAAGGTTTATTTTTTTCTAGAATTTTACTTTTTTTTAGTGACTTTGGTGACAGTATAGAAGAACAAGATAAAAAAGAATTTAAACCTGAAATTTAATAATAAACCTGTCACCAAAGTTGTCATCGAAGTTGTCACCAAAGATTTTTTGGTGACAGATAGCATAACCAGATAGTGTATATATAGCACACCGATAGCAATTAGATAGCATTAATTGACAACAGTGTCGCATTTCTGTCGTTATGTCACATGATGACAAATTCGTAAACCATTTGTCACTCGAATAATGACAAACTCGTAAACCAGTCATTACTCAAATGATGATGCATATATGTTGCCGTCGTCATTTGTCACCGATCACTAATATTTTTGACGACGCAAGTGCGAATCTATCGTCACTCTCATGATGGAGTGAATACTAACATATCTCTGACGACGCAAGCATGAATCGTTCGTCACTCGAATGACAACGCAAGCGTGAATCATTCGTCACTCTCATGATAGAGTGAATACTAAAATATCTCTGACGACGCAAGCACGAATCATTCGTCACTTGAATGACGACGCAAGCGTGAATCATTCGTCACTCTCATGATGGAGTGAATACTAACATATCTCTGATGATGCAAGTGCGAATTGTTCATTACTTGAATGATGACAGGCATATGATCTCATCGTCAGACATAACCTAGATTAAGTGGAAATAACATAATTATGTTATTTCCACTCAGATGACAGTTTAATAAGCATCTCTATCTATACTGACATTATATTGATATTGTATAGATATGTCAGCTTAGGCAGAGGTGAATTTTTTTGTTTTCAACAAGCTTATACTAAAAATAATAAACTTAGCAAAATAAATTTATTTTAGCACAAAATGAATTTGTTTTATGTTTAGCATAAAATAAATTCATCATATATTTGCATAAAATAATGAAATGAATTTGTTTTATGCTTATTGTTTCATGCTAAGCTTAGTATAAAGCAAATTTAAAAAATTAATTTGATTGGTACATCTATAACGACAGTTGGTTTATAAAAATTGTCGCTATATCCAGCAATAAAAATTATCTTAAATAATTTTTTAATATTAAAATTGTCGGTATGTCGTTATAATCAATATCTCTTATGATTGTCAGTATAACCAATGAATTTTTAACATTATAGATTTTTTTTTGAAAAAAGTGTCAATATAACCAGCTGTCGGTTAATCCAGCTATCGGTATAACTAGAGTGACGTGTATTCATTATTGTTCACTTATACCATAAAAAAGTTTTATTTAAAAATGAAACATATCGTCCATCAAACATGCAAAGTCACATGATCTGAAAAACTTTTGAGAGGCGGGTTAATTTTTCTATTTATCAGATAATACAGATACATCAATATGAATTTTAAGCAATAATTATTCATTTATTAGACAGAATATTAAGAATTTGGCATCGGTCATAATCTTGACTGGTCAGTCAAACCGCTCTGACCAGATATATCGGTCACAGTCATTGACTGGTCATGACCAGTCATGACCGGACCGTGCCCATCCCTATTTTCAGCATCATATCTGTACATTGAATTGCTTTTTGCTTGCGATCAATCTCTTTTCTAATTTTAACCCATGTTTTAATAATAACAATAATGTATATCATGTTTAAACTTATCAGATTAGGCTTCGTTATATGCATTTGTTAAAGATAAATCACTACGTTACTAGTACAAAACTGGTACAAATCACACGTAGCATATATAATAATAAATACAAATACTAAATAACCAATTTCAAAATATTAGATACGTTTATTTGAAAAATTTTTCTTTACATAATTTATTATAAATTATTAACTAATAGTCTATCTACTTCTTAATCTAATTGACAACCAATATGCATTATCAACATATAATATAATATTATGATGTGGCATAAACAGTAAAGTAATATTATTAATACTTTTAACATTATTCTGCACCATTATCTATTAAATAAATAAGAAAACGTTTATTGATTTATTATTATAAATAAAAATATTGAACTAGAATGATATAATAAACTTTTCGCTACATTATTGTAATCATGGTACAATACACATGGGAGTGGGTCAAAATCCCAACAAACAGAATCCCGACAGGTCATAATCCCGACAAAAAAATCCTGACAATAAAAATCCTAACAATCCCGACAACAAAAAAATCATTAAATTTATTTAAGTTAGGTAAGGGTTAGGTAAGTGCCTAGGATAGAGTTAGAATGAGTGCCTGGGCTAGGGTTTGGTTTAGTTGATTTTATAGTAAGGAAAACTTTTTTTGATTGTCAGGATTTTTTTGTCGGGATTATGACCTGTCGGGATTTTGTTTGTCAGGAGTTTGATCCAAACCTAATACAAGTTAATGCAAATAGAAATGTTAATCACTAATTAACAAATGATTGCACAAAATGTGATATGATTACACATTGCTACACTTACACTGGTCAAACTTTTTATAACATCAATCATTAAATGCAAAAATGTTGCACACAAGTGGCTAAGCAACTAAAATTTACCACGATTTTAGTCACAATGGTAACACTTTAAATAGTTTATTCAATTAAAAGCAAATCTGAAATTATCTGAGTTTATATATTTAGAAATTATAGCCAACTGTGGCACCAACCAAATGCAAGATTTTGTGGATGCACATTCTTGAACATATTGGTAAACCATGCTCTTGTTTTCACTTACGGAATCTCTGTTTCTGATATGTGTCGCATATATCTTAATTATAAAAATAAAAGAAAAAATAATAGTAAAAAAAAATAAAGCTGCAATACTACCAAAAATAATGAAAAAACATATGCCAAAAATGATAGTAATTTCAAAAGGGAAATTATAGACATTTCCTGCGAGAGATGCTCTCCCCAGGAGATATATCTCCCACTCGAGGTAATGATTGCTGGTATAGTGCTAGGATTAGGGATCAGTTTGATTCCCTTGCAGCCTTATCGATCAAGATGATCAAGATGAGTATTTTTTTTGCACTTTGTTTTTTTTGTTTTTATACTGATTTTAGTTACACTAGTGTATTTTTTTTTATTATTTAGAGCCGTCACTAAACCTTCACTAGAGCCTTCATTGGAGCTATCACTAGTGCTGTTGCTGGAGCCTTGAAGGTTTTGTGTGTTCGTAATTTGGTGTGTCTTCCAGTATAAAGGTATTGGCCGTTCTCAAGTTCATCATTTTTCTGTAGATTTTTTATTATGTTTTCATCATTTTTGGCAGGTTTTTTCAATAAGTTTTTGTTAAGTAGGTTTTATTTTATTTTATTTTTTAGAATATGATGGTTAGAATAGAACATAGTATGATAGTTAGTTAGTATAAGATATATCACTATAGTAATATGGGACATAGTATGATAGTTTTTTTTATTTTACAGTACTAACATTTCTTATATTCTTTTTTAGGGACAAACATAGCGCATTAGTTGGAATAAACATAGTATAATAGTTAGAAGGGAATATAGCATGATAATAGAATAGTAGTTAGTATATGATAGTATTTTTTTTATATATTACTAACGTTTCTTCTTTTTTTTAGAATGAATGAAGTATAGTTGTTAGTACAGAACATAGTACAATAGTTAGAATGGACAGAGCACGATAGCTAGTATATGATACATGATAGTATTTTTTTTTATTTTACAATACTAACTTCTTTTTTGAATATACGATACATTGCATGATAGTAGAATGAACATAGCTCGATAGTAGAACGAATGTAGCATGATGGTAGAATGAACATAACATGATAGTATAACAAACGTAGCATGATAGTAGAACAAGTGTAGCATGATAGTTAGTATTGGATGTAGCACAATAGATATAGCATAATAGTTTGGAACATAGCAAGATAGTTAGTTAGTATAGGGACGAAGCGTGATAGTGAGTATGGGATGTAGTATATTAGTTAGTATGGGTTTTAGTATAATAGTTGGGATATAGACAATATTTGGAATATAGAATGATAGTTGGAATGTAGAACGATAGTTAGAATCGGGTTTATGTTATTTTAATTTTTTTGTACTTAAAAAA
Organism: Gigaspora rosea; assembly: GCA_003550325.1. Taxonomy (NCBI): domain Eukaryota; kingdom Fungi; phylum Glomeromycota; class Glomeromycetes; order Diversisporales; family Gigasporaceae; genus Gigaspora; species Gigaspora rosea. Next base: position 95,016 of record QKWP01000363.1, on the reverse strand, counting down.
ATAAACAACCTGTACTCTAGATAGTTGAATGAATGTAGCACAATAGTAAATGAGCATAGTACAATGATTTGCACAATAGTTGGAATCAGGTTTATATTATTTTTTTGTAAATTTTTTTTTGATTTTTTGTACTTAAAAAAATAAACAACCAAAGTTGTTTAGGTAATAAAGTTCAGATAGTACAAACATGTCCAGTTCGAGTAGAACTTAGGAATGTTTGTCATATGATAACCTCAGCTTTTGATTGGTTGGGAATGCCTAAAAGCTCCCATTTCAAAAGAGCAACTTCCAAGGCAATAACTCTAAAGGATAGCTTAAAAACAATAACAATAACTAAAAAAAATTATATAAAAATTAATGAGTTTTAAAAAAAACATTTATAAAAAAATAAAAGAAAATAATAAAAATTATAAGAGTAAACAAAAAAACCAAATATTTATTTGCTTACAAATCCAAATATAATTTGCACATATCAATGCACGGAACTTATTATTGTTAAGTGCAAAAAAAAAAACCAAAAAAAAACAACAAAATGAATGTTTTTGTGTGCATCAATGAATGGAATTTATAATTATTAAGAATATTAATGATCATTATGTTATTGTACGGAATTATGATCATTAAGAATCTTAATGATCATTATGTTAGTACATGAAATTATGATCGTTAAGGATCTTAACAATTGTAACAATTGTGATATTATGCACAAAAATTATGATTTTTATGAATCTTAATGATTGTAATTATCATAATATTACTATATTAATAAACTAAAATTATGATTATTAAGGAGTCTTAACGATTGGATAATTATAATATTATATACAAAAATAATCATTAAAATTGATCGTTAAGGAATCTTAATAATTGTGGTCAGTGCACTAAAATTTTGATTAAGAAGAGCATGAAAATTATAATTAAGATCGTTAAGAATTTTAATGATTGTGCACATCAGTGCACAAAATTATAATCATTAAGAATCTTAACAATTGTACATGTCAGTGCACAAAAATTATGATCATTAAGAATCTTAACAATTGTGCATGTTAGCACACAGATTATTAAGATTAATACATATTAATATATGGACATAATACTATACACAATAGTGCATGGATTTCAATTTTTCATATAATAATATGTATTAAATTTTTTGAATAGTCAGTTTCTGTTTAGTTCTGTGCAGTGATTATGAAACCTGTACCTATCTGCATACAATTTCATGTTTATACATGCATTTCTGTGTATCGAGTTTTTATAGGATTTATACAACAATACTGAAACTATTCTTGTATTCTAAATAACTTGTTTAAATATCTTTGCTACATACTGCACATAGTCCCCATGTTTTTGCATTATCTATATTCTTGTATTTTATTTGTGCTTAAATTTCTATTAAATACAACCAACTTAATATAATGTTTATAACAAAGCATATGAGTTAATTTATAGTTGGCTAATAACTTCTGATCCACTGGTCTGTTTTAGATGATTTAGCTACCAAAATGTTCATCTTAGTGTTAGTATTCTAAAAGACCAAAACCAATCACAGGATTCCAAAATAGTTTGAATTTTATACAAATTTAATAGTAAATTTAAAATTTTTAGATAAATATTTTAATCTTGAATAACTTCTAATTCACTAGTCCATTTTGGATAATTTAACTACCAAAATGTTCATCTCAATGAGATGATTCCAACAAGTCCAAAATCATTAAAATCCAATTACAGAATCCTGAGATAGTTAAGAATTTGTATTATTAGCCAATTAAATTAGATATGGGTATTATATATAAATTTACATATAAAATCTATATCTAATTTGATTGGATGATAATACAAATTCTTAACTATCTTAGGATCCCTTAATTGGATTTGATAATTTTGAGCTTGTTGAAATCATCTTATTAAGATGAATATTTTGGTAGTTAAATCATCCAAAATGGACTAATGAATCAGAAGTTATTCAAAATTAAAATATTTATCTAAAAATTTTAAATTTACTATTAAATTTGTATAAAATTCAAACTATTTTGGAATTCTGTGATTGGATTTTAATGGTTTTGGTCTCGTTAGAATCCTCTTACTGAGATAAACATTTTGGTAATTAAATTATCTAAAACAGACTAGTGAATCAGAAGTTATTGGCCAATTCTATAAATTAACTGATATGGTTGATTACTAATAAGGTTTTATGCTTGCAGAATCTTAAAAAGTGATCAATTTTTTGTATAGTGATTATTAAAGATACAGATATTGTGTATTAGAATGGAATATTAGTATATTTAGAATAGAAATGCATCCATTATCTGGTTTTATATTTAAAATTTAAGGATATAGTATCTGTTTTTTTATAATAATTTTATTATAAAACTAGAGTGTTAGAAATTGAACCAGATAACAGCACTAAAATTAAGTTTCTAAATCATTTTTCTAAAAGTGCATATACCAACAAAGTTAGCTAGTGCTAGCTGTAATGCCAGCTGGTATTATGTTTCTTTGGGCAAATAGTTTTTGAAATATTGTAAAGTAACCATTATGATAATACAAGTACAAAGCTAACATGACTTTAACTACATACTAAGAGTCTCCACAAATCTGTAAGTTTTTTAATTAAATTTTTTACAGTAAATTATGATCAACCTTAGGATAATGCAAATACAAACTAATATACTATTGTACTGCAAAAGCTCATAGGTTTTTTGATTAAATTTTTTAGTAAATTATAACATACACCTCATCGCAATAGCGAGTAAGTTTTTTAAATAAATTTTTTATGATAGACATCAACAATAATGCCAATATAAACCAATATAACTTTAACTATTGTACTGTTTGTCAATGAAATAGTCTGTTAATTTTTAAATAAATGTTACAATAAACTATTCTAGACATTGATGATAATACCAACACAAACTAATACATTATATTTTAATTATTACTGTGTCACCACAATTCTGTAAGATTTTTAATTAAATTTTATGTACATACATAGGGTATCAACCTCAATTCTATTACTGTGTATCACTATAGCTAATATGTTTGTAATGAAATTTTTACAGTAAACCATGACAGAAATCATGGTAATCCTATTACAAAACATGACTACATGCTATTTGTTACTACAATCTCTTGTAATTTCTGCAGCCAGATTTTTTGTAACAAATTACAGTAAAAATCTAATCACTCTGATACGAACTGATTCAGTTTACAATAATTGGTAAGTTATGCAGAATTTTTTACAATAAATATTGTTAGAAATTTGACAGCTCTAATATAAACTACATACCAACCTACTGTGTGTCACTATAGCTAATAAGTTCTTTAAGAGAAATTTTTTACAAGCCAACTCAAATTTGACCACATATTATGTGTCGCTATAATTATTTATAAGTTCTATACCCAAATTTTATATAGCAAATTACGATATGAATCTAATAATTTCAATATAGCAGTGTATCACTACAATTTTTGGTAAGTTGGATTTATCACAATAAATTACTATAGAAATTATGACAATTCCAAGCTAACTCACCTATATTACTATCATCAACTATAGCTAAAAGTTCTATTTTAGATAGAAATCATAATAGATCTAGTAAAAATACCCTATTCCTCCGAAAATAGGCACAAAAATAAGCAACCTTGGCCTATATTAAGTCAATTTTGACCTGTATTATGGCAACCTTGACCTACTTTATGTGCAAAAAAGAATGCTTATTTCGGTAACTCAACATATGAATTTTTTATAGTAAATCGCAATGGAACTAACCAGCTCAATATTACACATACTATATATTATTAAATAGTAAGTTTTATAGTAGAATTTTGACAGTAATTATAATAAAAACTATTATAATTCTCAATAGAACCCAATTTAGCCACATCATTACGTGTTAGCATGGTAGCTTATAAGTCTTGTAACAGTAAATCATATTATAGGATGAACATTTGTGTAAATAATTTTTTATAATATGATTGTGTTGGTGCGATATTCACTTGATATAATTCTGGCCCTATTTTTCAAAACTGTTATGTAACAGACTATTATACAAATAGATTCATCTTTGTTTAATTATCTACAATAAATTCTAATAATAAAGTTGCAATACTTAAATCTTGAAGCCAGAACTTTGAGAAAACTGCACTAATTAATTTCCACTATTAATTGCAGTTCATAAATTTCGTCTTCTAAAAATGATATCACTAATTATCAAAATCTAATTATTGTTATCATTGTTTTCAGTCTATCTTTTGAATTTGAACTGAAAAAAAAGCTAGCAGCCCATTGGCAGGCACATAACTTGTTATTATTATCGTCATTTACAAAAATACATATTCATTATTTTTGTTATTAATAAATTATATAATACATAATTATTGTCAATAGTTTATTTGTAAAAATTCTGTTACAAAATTTTCTTGCTGTTATTATGGTATGTAGTTAAGAAATGAGTTGATTTGCATTAGAATTTTTGTGATTTCTGTTATAAGGCCATTTGAAGTTAATTCTTCGGTTAACATCACTTTTTCAGGACTCTTAGGAGGGGGAGGAGAATAAAATGAAATCAATATATGAAACGAACATATATGAACAAAGATTGCCAATTTTATTAGTTGATAATATAAATCAGGTGACTGGCGAGCATCATTCAACATTTTGATTGGCTGTTCATTTTTGGGGGAGGTGGGGAGACTTCAGCTGGGTGTAATGTTAACCGAAAAATTAACTTCAAATGACCTTAATTAATTAATTATATAATATATACATCAGAGAAAAAAAACTTCGTATGTACGTACAATTTTTACAGTCAAAATACTCGTGATCTAGTGATCAGATCTGCATTATTTTTGCAATCACAGATCGGAATTTTGGTTCTCAAGTTCCTATTAGTCAAGCAAATTTTGTCCCTCATTGAATGAAAAATCACTACTTGGATGGCTTCAAAATCAATGTAAAAATGTATCAATTCGAATAATTGGTTTTGTAATTGTTATTTCTGAAAAAGTTAAATGTTTATTCAAACATTTCTTACTCATCAGTTCTCTAGCTTTTCAAAACCAAATAAAAAACACTTTAGAAGCTCTATTTTTAGCAGTTTTTCTTGAATCGTTCTATCGCAAATTTAAATAAACATATATGAGGTGTTGTCTATTAAAACAGCCCTTTTTTACATATATTTTATTTTGAGATAATTGAGTTTAAGAGTAGAGTCTGGTAGATCATTTTATCATATGATTTGCATGTCCGATTAAAATTTTTATAAAAAATTGAAAGATGTTACTAATAAAACTTTTTATAATTATATTTAATTTTTTAATTAAAATTTTATAATATATATATTAAAACATGCTTTTTACAATAGTATAAAATTTAATAGTCAAAATATTAAAAAAATATACTTATATATATTGTAAAGTTTCCTGTGGAGACCTTAAATTCCCTGTGGTGACACAAAATCGGCAATTTTGATTGGTTTATATCACATGATTATCATATGACAAAAATAACACTTAATCTTTAAATACATATTTCTTACTAAATATTTAACCAATTTTAATAATTTTACCACTATTAGAATCAGAAAAACCTATTCTACAAACTTTACTTAAAA
>QKWP01000363.1:63614-87583 GCA_003550325.1 Gigaspora rosea | reverse complement strand
AGTATGCAAATATAGTCAATAATGTCTTGACAGTAAACAAGAGGTAAACAACTTTTTTATACTTATAAAAAATCTTAAGATTATTAATACTGGGCCTAGTAGATTAATCGTAATATCTTCTCAACTTTGATCGATACTTATCACATGATCTGCAGATTTTATAAATCGTTAATCAAACTTTGAGAAGTTATTATAACTAACCCATTTGGACTTTATTAATAATCTTTCGTTTTTAGAACCACGGGAGTCAGAAAAAAAATTTTAATTAGGCCTCAGTAATAGTATATATTTTTAAAATCTTTTTTAATTTACCTTCATAAAATTACTTTAATTTCACACGATTTTCTATTTAGTCTTTACATTTTGGCGCAAAAAATGTATACGATGTATGCATATATAGTCAATAATGTCTTGACGGTAAACAAGAGGTAAACAACTTTTTTATCTTATTTACTGAATTTAGGTAGTAATTAAAGTTTAGCCTTAAATTATATCGCTAAAATCTATAGCCAATTTTTAGATTGCTACGGCAAGTTATAACTTTAATTATTGCGATTATTAAAGTATATCTAACACTAAATTTATTATGGACCAATGCGAATGTAGTCCTATTGCTCTAACTGCTAATGAGAAGAAAATGGTTTTATCCTTTTATAATTATATTCATTCTCTTGAGATTATTAATCTGCGCAAAGAAGTTTCTCAGGCAACAGGAGTTGGCGAAGCAACTGTTGCCCGTGTACTTGCAGAATTCAATAAAACTGGGGCAGTTATAGCATCAGAACAAAGGTCATCAGTCTTCTAGAACTCTTAAAACAGATTATATAAAAGCTATCCAAGACCTTATTTTAACTGCAAATAAAAATGGAATTCCACTTTCTCTTCGAATGCTTGTTTTAGACTTAACTGAATTGGGTTTTCCAGTATCAAAAGCACAACTTGCTCGTCATTTAAAGAAACTTGGATACCGTTATGGTAAGGGAGAATGGCAAAACATCCTACATGAGTCTCCTGAAAATGTCACGTACCATGCACGATATCTTCGTTGGCAGTTTGAAAACATTCAAGACAAAAATGAAATGCCAATTTTTCCTAAAGTTTTTCTTGACGAATCTTACTGTCATATGCACCATAACCGAAATCTTACCTGGCTTCCAAAAGATAGTATTGTTTATGAAAAGGGAAGGGGTCCTATGCTCGTCATTTTTAGAGCAATTGTTATTTTTCAGGATCGTAATAACAATCAATAAAAGGTGAGTTAGTTCATCAATCACTTCTTATCTGGGATCCTACCGCGAAGCCATCAACTGGAAAAGGAAGAAAAAAAAAATTCAAAAGAATGGAAGACGGTTCCCGATGCTGTTAAAAACGCTAATATCATTCCTGATGAAGTTGACTATTATGGTAATTTCAACGCGGAGGTCTTTGAAAAAATTTTTGAAATCTTTGTGAAATCCTCAAATCTGACTATGGACCTTGCATATTTCATATGGATGGTGCAAGATACCATAAACGCCATGCTGAACCTATGCCGAATTCGAACTGGAATAAAAATGCAATGGTAGAATGGTTAAGTGCTCGTGATATTGGGGTTAACTATAAAATGACAAAGGCGGAGCTTTATGAAATAATAAAAAAAAAAAAAAGAAAATACCCTTTGCTACCATTACTATAGCCAATAAGTTTGGTCATAAATTGTTTTATACTCCCCCATACCATTGTGAACTACAACCGATTGAAATGGTATGGGGGCTGTAAAAAATAAAGTTGCTGGAGAGCGGTTGCCATCTGATGTTCTTTCTCTTCGTAATTCGTTGCTCTGTAAATTTCAAGAGGAAATAACATCCAAGGTTGTTGTTTCCTGCTGGAAAAAGTGTCTAAATAAAGCAAAAGAATACTGGGAGACGATTGAGGTTAGTATAGGTGATGAAAGTGACGAAGATAGCAATACTGATACTGATGAATTTGATCAATCGTGAAACTTTATCGAAGCAAGTAAATGTAAGCTGAATTCTCTATATATAAAAGGTTTTTTTTTTATCATGCACGTTGCTTTTATCTATGAAATTTTATATTCATAGTAATATATTATGCATAAAATAAAATTTTTATAAAGTTTGACGCCCTTTTAACTAATCTGTTTTGCGATTTTTATGCTTTTAAAAAATTTTTTCGATTTTAAAGAAAATTTAAAAAAAACTTTTAACTTACAAAAACGAACAAAATTTTATTGCTAGTAAAAAATTTTGACTAGCTAAAATTGTTCCTCATATTTGAAAATATGTAGTATTAAATTTTCACGATAATATATCAAAAATTTTTTCATAAACTTTCAAAATTATTAAAGCGATCAAAACGAACTTAATAAAAATTTTTTGCATATTTTTTTATTTTTTGATTCGTTTATTAATTTAACAGTTTTATGAAAAAAATTTTCATATATCGCTATGAAAATTTAAAATTATATATTTTCGAATATATAGAATATTTTTTTAAATAATTTATGCGATGTTTACAATGCCAATTCGTATATTTTAACGACCAAACTTTCTTTTCAAAAAATCGACGAATTTTTTTGACTAAAACTTAAACTATAAGTAAAAAGTTCAAAAGTCATTTAAATTTTATAAAAATTTTATGGCGAATATAAAATGGTATGGCGAATACTCCTACTTAATAAATAAATTACGTTTTGCATATTAAGTTAAAAACTTTTATATATAGCGAATTTATTCTCCGAATATTGATGATCATCTATTACGAAATCACAGATTTGTAACACAAAGCACATGACTAGCGAATAATATATATATGCACGTAACTTTACAATTATAATATATACTTTCCCAGAACCTTGGCTGTTTTTCTTTATTAATTAATTAGGGGTTGCATATTTATTTTATTAACTTGTAATAGTAATATATGGTTGTATCACCGTTAATGAGACGGCCTATATGTACATACGCCAGCCACTTTATAATACTTAATATATACTAGTAATATCTCATGCACGAAGTAATAAATCGAATTTATATATTGAATTTGATTTCTAAATAATGATAATATTTTATTTTTTTATTTTTTTTTTATATGTTCATTTTACCAAGAGGGCTGGGGGGCCGTTGGGGTAAGAGGGGGGAGTGATGTTAACCGAAAAATTAACTTCAAACGGCCTAAGTTATTACTATAAAAATCTGTTAAAGAATTTACTCGCTAATGCCGTATATATGGTGGTTAAGTACGAATTAGTATGAAATTATCATTGTTTCTACTCTAAATTAGTGTAAAAATTCTGTTATGACATTTACTCACTATTTCTGGTAATCACATTATATGTTTACCCAAGTAAATTTGCATTGAAAATACCATAACTTTTACAATGAGTTACTACAAAAAATTCTGTACCAGATTTTACTCACTAATGCGGTTCACCAGCGTGAAAAAAAGTGATTTTGAACAAAATAATGTTGAATGAAATGATAAGCTCACTAAATGATCTATTTAAAAAAAAAAAAAAAAACTAAGTAAATGCATCCAGAAAATTTTTAAAATTTTTTATTAAAAATAATTAAAATTTCCAAATGATTAAATATGGATTTGACATGTTCTAGTTTAGGAATCTCAAAACCGAAGCTTTCTCATGACATTAAGCACGTATTTTGGTATCACAGCTCTGTAATACAGTCGGATTGCTTTTAAAGCAGCCACACATAATATAAAAAATATAAAATATTAATTACAAATAATGAATAGAAATTTGAGATTTAAAACGCTTTCTATTTCATATTAATTTCCTATTTTGATTTATTTAGTTCGTAATAATATAATATAATAGTATGTATGCATTTGATATTAGCTATTTCTTTATAAAATACTGTATATTAATGATGCCTGACGCATGATGCAACCTGCGTCATTGACGCATGACGAAACCATTTCGTCAGGCAACTTCAAATTGACGAATTGACGAATGACGAAACCCATGACGCATGACGAAACCCATGATGCATGACGAAACCCATGACGCATGACGAAACCCACAACGCATGACGAAACACATGACGCATGAACCCATGACGCATGACGAAAACAAAATAAATAACAAAACCCATGATGATTTTGATGAAGTATAAAGACTATTATTCATTTCTTTCATAACAGAAATAAATTAGTCCATGTTTTTGTATCTTCCCAGTTTCTATCTTTTTGACATCGATTCGGCATTGCCTGATAATTTGCAATAGGCGTTCTACGAATTGGCAGTGTCATAGTATTTTATTATTATGTATTATTTTATGTATTTCTTATTTTGGTATAGTTTGTGACATAGTTGGGTGATTTTAACCCTCAACGAGGGTACCCTGCTGGTACCCTCAATGAGGGTTATAGACTCTCAGCGAGTGTATGAACCTCTCAGCGAGTGAATTAAACACCTAGCGAGTGATTAAAACCTCAGTACGAATTAAAGATATTTGAGGATATGGTTTTAGTCTGCAAATGAAATAACAGATGTTCATAGCATTAGTGTTATTATTGATGAATCAAAAAATCATGTATTCGGACAATCGATCCTACGCGAATTTTACAGGAAGGTCACCAAAATTCTGGGTCGTATGCGTCGGATCTAGGACGGCATTTAGCCTTAGTTGTTAGCATGTTCTATAGCAAATTACTTAATGAATGTAAATGATTTCATTAGTAAAATTTTTTATGATCTTGGGGCAAAATCGATCAATTCCGATCCAGGCGACCGTGATTCTGATGCACTCCGACGTTCCTGACCCGGAATTGGTGGGCCCCCTGTATGAGTTGATCCTATGCTCCATTGTTGCTAGTGAAATGCTAGCAATAAAAAATAATCTGTTTAGATTCAATGTAAAAGCTTCTTCCAATTGACAAGGGTTTCACCAAGAGCTTCATCATCTTAGGTAGCACTCCCACAAAAAATTGATCACACTGTAATTCTGTAATTTTGACCAAACAAAATTTAGGATCAAGTGTAACGTGATGATCAAAACAAATGTGATTTGTTTTCTAAGTAAAAATATGTGTAAAATTAAGGCTAAGAAAACTGCGTTATAATTAGGGTTAGGGTTAGAAAAATATAGTGGCAATTGTAGCAATTAGTAAAATTTCACGAAAACATTTTTAATTAGGACGCAATAGATGGTTTCCTAATAAAAATTTAGAGCTATCTGTTTTTTGTAAAAAATTTTTACGTAATTACAGGTTGTGAACAATTTTTTTGTGTTGGAGAGATAGGTGTTAGTTTCATTAATAGTCAGGGGTTGCGTCAGGAGTTTCGTTAATCGTCAAGGGTTTCGTCAAGGGTTTCGTCAATCGTCAAGGGTTTCGTCAAGCGTCAAGGGTTTCGTCAATCGTCAAGGGTTTCGTCAGACGCAAATTTGATGAAACCTTTCGTCATCGCGAAAATAATTGCGTCAGGCATCATTAAAATATATTGTTACAAATTGGACCCAACCAATCAAATTAGATTCCGTAGACAAAGACAAAGTACGTAATAGCAGGTTTTTGACAATGTTATTTGCAGAGAGTGCACGACACAGTATCACATAATTCTACCATATTCTACACCTAACCCAGCCTCAATGCTCTTCACATGTGCCAATAAGTTTAACCATGCCATGCATACAAGCGATATTAATATGCTGACATAATTCCCATTACCAGTAACGATTTATATCACGTTATATAATTACAGGACTCGAACATATTATTATCCTTTTTTACTAAAATGATCAAACAAATTCTTTCCTACGATTTTTCACTTCGTTTACCTTTGAAGATCATTGATTACCAAATTATTTACCCGGCAAACAAAAACGAAAATAAACAAAAAAAGTAAAAATCTGGATGCACATATTATTATAAATGAAATAGTTAATATTTATCAATAAAAATGAAAATACGATCGCACATAGCGAGTGTAGCTTGTAGTAGCTAGTATATAAACATGGTGGGTGGAAAATTTCCTTATCTTAAAATTAAAACACAAATGTCGCTCTGTTCCACTGGCTAATCAAATATTCTAACATGGTCACGCCAAATAAGGCTTATATCAAAGCACAAATGTCCGTCTACCAATCAAGTGTCATAACGTGTCACACTAAAATAAGGCTTATATCAGCGTCTTTTTAACGCTATATTCCACTGGCCAATCAAGTATTCTAACGTGGTCACACCAAAATAAGGCTTATATCAAACGCCGTAAACAACTCTCTTAAAATCGTGAAACGTGAATTTTCCAAATTCGTTTCTGTTATTTGATTATTAATAAATACAAACTATTTTGAGCTAAAAAAAAGTCAATCAAATGTTACACTAATTGGAAACCGTTTTATATAATGGTCGCAAGTTTAAGAACAAGTGCAGGTGCAAGAACAAATGCAAACACAAGTGCAAGAACAAGAACAATTGCTCCGCAATAGATAAAAAAAATCATGATATTAATAAAAAATAGTTTATCAAATACTAGGAAAAAATTCCATTCCACTAAAAATTTAGATGATTGATTTCTAGATTTTTCCATTTTTTGTAAAGTTTTTGTCGGAATTTTTGCCGTCCAGATTATGATAATTACTAATTTTCTTTGCGATCCTTGTAGTTGTTTTTTTATTTTATTTTTTTTTTATCGGGCCTATTGGGTAATTTGTAAAATTAAGGTCCATCGGGTGACACTAGAGAAAAAAATTAAATGGCAAAAATGGAATAATTGGCACAATAGGAATTTTTTTTTTAAAAAAAATTTTTTGGAAAAATTGGGTCGGCGGTTATGCAAAACGAAGAATTAACTTTGCGTGGCCTTAGTATCATGTCGGTCTACCAACCAATAAAATCATGGTTATATCCAAAATGAAATCAATGTGCTTAAACTAATGTAGCTATCAATTATTATGTTTTAACGCTTTTGATTGGTTATACAACTCATGATCTAAATGTTAAGACTAAAATGTCGATGAGCAAGTTATAATCAAGAATATCATCACCATTCATAATCTCTATATTTATGCAAAAGAAATTAGTTATATTAACATAAAAAAAAGATTTCTGATACTAATGATGCTCTTAACCTATCAACCTTGCCAAATCAAACAATCAAAGCTTCTAACTATTCATCAAAACAATTCTAAGAAACATCTAAAATTCAGACTCAGAAATAATAATTTTGGATGATTATAATAATATTCATTCAAACAAACTTGCAAAAACTGAAATCATAGATAACTCAATTAATCCTAACAATTCTATCAAGAAAATGAAATACCCTTATCTAAAAAAAAAAAACAGAAAATACTACATCTAATCAAATAAAAATAAAAAATGATCAAATCAAACTACATGCTATACTAAATGATAGTAATAAATTTAACTAATTCAGATAATGAATAAATATAATTATTTTATCTTTAAAAAATTTTATTTCTTAAAAAAATTTTTTTTATTATAATTTTGATTATTCTCTTTATAAATTTTCTTTTATGTTTTTTTAAAAAAAAATATTTACAATGTTGCGCTACTTATTTTAAGAATTGTATGTATATAGACTAAAATCAAGTAAAAATTAAATTATTTCCTAAATACTGTTAATTCTCAAACAACACCTGCTTATACTTAAACTCAATTATTTTATATAAAATTTGATCAATAACTAAAAAAATTTATACTAACTAAACGCATTGCATGAGCAACGCGAGTTACGCTAGTATTAAGAGGAAATTTGGTATGCACAAATATAGTACAAAATACGATGCGAAGTATAAAAAGAATAAACCGCATGAATAAAGAAGATTGCATAAACAAATTAGGTAAAGAGACACGCCAAATTTGTAGATACTAATTAATTTGGATGATTTCATTTTAAATATTAAGTGATTAACGATCCTATCGTTTTTCTCGACAACCACTTTCCCGACAATGTCGAAATTCCGACAAGTTAACCCGAATTAGGTTAGGGCTAGGATTAGTTCCGGTCAATTTTTGTAGGGATTTTATTTTTCGGGAAAGTGTTGTCGGGAAAATGATAAAAACCCTAATTAATTAATACCCGAGTTACATACACTAGTGTTTATTTAGAAATTCTCTAAAATTAAATAGAAAATATCCGATGTGATTTGATCCTATAATTTGTTAAAAAAATTGAGTTAAAGCAAATTTTCTCCAACAGCCTTTATAACTTATTTTGAACATATAATTAAGTTATGTAGGATATTATTATGTCTATTTATACTATAGATTGAAAGTAGGCATTTTTATAAAAATTTATTTCATTATTCATCCTTAATCATTATTAACCGATTGCTCACTACAAAAAATGTTTAAACATTTTAAAAAAAAGTGATATTACTTTCTTTCACAACTTAGCATAGTTATTTATTTAGCTTGTCTTACATTTAAACCACAAAAGCTTTTTTGTTGAATGTTTTATTTATTATTTTCTAGCAAAACATGAAACTTTACCACTTGATTCATTTTATTTGCATTAATTGAAATATACTAACAAATTTATACCATCCATTGGACAGACATTGTAAAGGTTGTCGGAGATAGATTTATATGCTAAAAGCCTAAAAAAAAAAAAATGACTCTTAATAATTTAGCTATGATGCATAGATTTCTAATTAAAATAAGCAAATTTTTATTTTAGTCTGATTTCATCTTAATATGACACAATAATTTTATAAACGGATGTGTAAACAGGAACTTAAAATTTTAGGCAGGTTAATCTTTATATATGAATAATGATAACCGAAAATAAAACTTTACCTCAATTTACTTACTCTTAAGACAACGCGAAGCGAGGCCAAAGATTTAAACTCCAGGTTTTTTCTGGATTGGGCAGGGTTTAAAGCTTTACAGTTGTTCTCATAAATTTTAGGCAACAAAAAAATTGACCAAAATAGAATCAATAAATTCTGATTTCGCCTACATTGATTCCAATTCTGTAATTTAATCAGAAAATTCTTAAGTTTCGTCAAAATTTTGAAAGCAGTTGTAACCCTAAAGTTTTTAACCAAAATTTTTGGGTTAGAGAGAATTTGTCATGACCTGACCCGTTAAAAGCGCTAAGGAGAGAGATGGACTGGACCAAGCTGACTCATCTGTTATAATTATCTTATCAGAATTTTTCTCTATAACGATAATCAAATTATGGTATTTCAAAACAAGTTATATATAACTTCATTTATCATTATATAGTTAAATATTTATTTGAAGTTCAATTGTTTAACCTTCAACCATTAATTCAAAGATCATGTTGGTGGTGAATAGATTTGTGTAATCTCAATAAAACAAAAAAGGTAACGGTGTAAAAAAATTCCAGTATTGAGAAGATTTAATTTACTGAGCTTTTTCTTCATATTTATACTGTATTCTATCGTCGAGAAAATTTATTTGGCTCAATATTTATCTCCAAGGTTTTCACTCTCATTCTTTCTTGCTATAGAGATACTCGAAACAAAACGAATGCATAGTTTTGTTGCGAAATTGCATTGGTACTGTGGTTCTAATTGGATGCATACTTGAGATGACTGATTTGCGGTTAGTTTGACATGTTTGCAGTTATTAATTGATGAAAAAATTATCTATTCCTAAATTGGTTACCTTTGCATAGTAAAATGGCATAGATAAAATGTCAATTTTCGTAGGATACATGTTTAGGGTACACAGGACCCGAACAACTAATAAAGATCAAATTTTGCAAAATTAAGCAAATTTGATTGGCTAAAATTTAATTATTCGGAGTCATGGGTACACGATGCTTTAATCATCTTGACTTGATACTATCTTACTTTAATGATGTACTAATTAATATCAAATTAATCAAGGGAACTCCAGCATGTAACTTAGTGAAGTATGTACGTAGCACGAAACTATATGGCACTTTATAAAACCATATGGTGATTAATAAGGTTAAAGTGATTCGCATTATGTCATAGTCACGTGAATAATATGCTTGGATGGCCGTGAGACTATCTGGATAATTTTTATGTAACATTGGAGATATTCGATAAAGCATTTGTACATTTATCTCAGACTTAAAAAGTATAGCATTTTCTTACGTACTAGTTTCTCATATTGTCGTTTTGAATTTTTCTTGCATATTGCATTTCGCTTAACATCGTTTCATCAACAATTAAAATAAAAAAAATTTTACGTTGAATAAAATTGATTATTAATTATTTAAATTTAAACACAATAATATAACTTTTTTTTTTAATGGAATAATAAGCCCGTATCGAATACACCTAACTTTATTTATGAATTTATTTACTGCAAATAGTGTAATAATAAAAATTAGACCATATAATTTTAAAAGTCATTCTATAAATTGTCGTAATTATAAAATAAAACTGATATAGTAACAGAAAAATAAAACAATAAAAGGTATATTTTGTAAAAGGAATTAAAAAATGAAGCAATAAAAGATGTTAATTTGTAAAAGAATCACCAGAACTGATTCAATTTTTGCAATAATTTAAAATATATTTTAAAATTTTTATAATCAATTGTTACTAAATAATAACTAGGGGACCCAAAGTCGTTTGTGTACATCTTCAGAAGCACACTTTTCCCCTTTACATCCCCAATATATTGAAACCCAAATGTCGGCCCATACATTATTGGGTTTATCAGCACGACTAATTAGCCAAAAAGCCGTGTATGTTTTATTTATCGGCTTATTATTATCGTCAGGACATTCTACACCATTAAGAAACAGACCATCATATAAAATTCTTCCATGGTTGCCATCGTCATCTGAAAATGTAAAATGGCCGAGTGCTTCTGGGCCTCCGCCAGCCGAATCAGGAACACTAACCGTGAGCTTGAGATATGTATACCGATCTTGTGCCTCATATGTACAAGCTAATGGTGTATCCTGCGGTTTTTCATAATCTCCCACGAGGCTTCCACAATTTGAGCACCACAATCTATTAAAAAAAAAGTATTAAGTTTTTTCAAGATTTGTGAACAACAATGATAAAGAATTATTTTAAAATTACATACCACCGTAATCATTATTACATCCTCGACCATTAGGAAAACATTGCTGATCAGGATAAAGACAATACAAATCCGCATCAACATGTATAAAGAACAAAAGTACAAGCAATGTAAATGAAATAGTATATTTCTGATTCATGATGTTATGTACAAATAGTTATGTGCTATCTGTGTATTTATTATGATTATTATAATTATGATTGTTAAGATGATAATTGTTAAAATTATCTAAATGCTTTCCGCGGGTTTATATATATTTTTTTACTGAAGAAATTTTCTCATGCATTAAACATTTTCAATATCATTGTAATTCGAACTAATACATAATATTCTCAAATTAATTGTTCAGGTAAATTTTAAGAAAGTAATATTACACTAATAAAACAAATCATCCATATTTTAGAATAGTGTGCTTAGAATTGTTAATAATTAATTCAATTTAAATCAATTTTAAGAATTGGAACTAAAACTAATAATATATAATGATGGCTGTTGTGTTGGGTACTAATTCCGGACCTATTTTATTTTTTTTATCATTTATTTTTATTATTATTAGCAAATATTGACGTTAAAACTAAGGCTGTTAAGTGGTCTGACCTAGGACTGGGCCGGTCTTGTCTTTTTTGGAACAGACTGAAATGACCGTTGGTCTTAATAATCAGTTATTATTAAATCATTGTTATAGATAATTGTAGATAAAATATAATCTGATTCTGCGATTTTTGCGATGCAGTCTGTCTTAGGATCGGCCAGCCTTATAAAACTATCTATCCTAATATAGTTATCATTAAATTATTGTAATTAACATATATAGTTAATTTTTTGTGATTTTGTTTGGTTAAGATTATGAGCACAATTATAAATTTAAAAACTTTAAATCGGGTTTTCCTTATTTAATCTCTATTTTATTATAATAACATGGTTTTTTTTTTTAACAAAAATAGATATATCATCTAATATTTTAATGAAATGTTTGTCTAGATATATTTACAGTTCATTAAAAATATACCTACAAAAATCATGTGCATGATTCTCAAAATTCGTGCGCATTACCATCACTAGTTTGAATAATAAATGACGCGTTTAAATATTTGCTTAGAGGTAGCTTTCATGCAATAAAACGAGTACCGTAAATCGCCCGGATACAAGATCCCCCCTAGATAGTAGACCCACTATGTATTTTACCTGTGTGCAGATCGCAGGATCTTCTTTAATTAAATGTGATTCTTTTTAAAATCTAGTTCAAAATGTATATACATCTCAAATTTTTATACTATACAATATAACACACGGTCATGTACTATACTCGGGGTCTATTAAGGTTTTAAAATTGGTGGAATTTAACAGACCCGGGTCTTATATCCGGCGATTTACTAATACAGTAATTTGAATAGATTCTACAATAATAACTGGTAATAATACATAATAATTAATATGTTGGTGCAACTTATGTGTCATTTAATTAGTCTAATAATCAATCCGCCCAGTTTCATACGTCATTCTTTGGACTGGATGGACCAATTAACAGCCTAGTTAAACCTCAAAAATATATAGTGCGTATTCATGTTATGAGTCAGTAAGAAAATCGTAATCGATTAATTAGCTGGTTTAGAAAATCGATGAATAGTTGATTATGTTTAATTAATCAACTAATCGATTATTCAAGTATCTAATATGTATGTACATACATACAATATCTATACTCATACGTTCAGCATTAAATATCTCTGTATTTATAAGCCTATTGTTCCAATTTTAAGTAAGTTGAACGAAGCTGATTAATTGTTTAGTCTACTGGTTATGATCTGACTTTTAGAATTTTTTTTTTACATTACTTTATACTGCTAAGCCCGAATTATGTTATTTTAAATATAGTACAAAAACTCACCTTATTTTTTATATCGAGTGAGTTTATTATAGATGGATTTTGGCTCTAAATTTCTTATATCGAAGATTAATAATTAAAATTAACATAAATATAAGGTTGGATAAAAATAAGTGATTTATTACTTTATTATTATCCTGCCTTTTTCTATTTGCACAAAGTTTATAAATAACTGAAAATTGCATATGTATAATTACAAATGAACAATCAGGCTTTCTAAAGCCAGTTCACTAAAATACAATGCTTATACATATCAAATAAAATAATAACTATATTGCAAAATAATGTGTTCAAAACGAATAGTTTTGAAGTAAACCAAAAATAAATAATTAAGCATCATAGAAATAGCAAAATCTAAACACATGTTAAAATAGATAGAATAAAATAATACTTACTGCTTTAAATCTCAGAATCCCAAGAAGAATACAATCAGTTGGGAAGATTTTAGAGGCTAAAAAAAATAAAGATAATTTAAAAATAGAATTGTTAATAAAGTTATATATAAAATATAGAATTAATAAAGAACAATGTTTTTAGGCAAAGTTGATTTTCATTTTGTATTATATGATATTCCAAATTTCTGGTCAGTTAATCAATTTTTTATTAACTCTAATATCAAGACATGC
The DNA here is from genome assembly GCA_003550325.1 of Gigaspora rosea. NCBI lineage: Eukaryota > Fungi > Glomeromycota > Glomeromycetes > Diversisporales > Gigasporaceae > Gigaspora > Gigaspora rosea. The sequence continues at coordinate 74,050 of QKWP01000363.1, read as the reverse complement.
ACTTTAAAGAAACCTATATTTTTTTTGCTAAATATCTTTACATTTTATCTATTATACATTAACAATATTATTATATATGATCTCAATAGATAATAAATATATGAATAAATTTATTCATTGCCCCATGTGATGCGCCTTATATGTCCCTCTTCCAATCAAATTTCAAGATCAGGCGTAACGTTACACGATCAAAAAATTCAAAACAATTCGTTTTGTCAAAAATCGTCTATAACTTAAAAATTGAGTATATGAAACTACTCTTAGGATTCTAACAAAAAATATTCCTTGCAAAATTTTATTATAAAAACCCCCCTCTCCCCATACACACAATCCATACCTCACCCTAACCCTATCCAATAACTACGGCAGGTGCGACAGCATCGCACGTGTGATGTATAAATTATTTCTAAATATATTAATATATATTAAAATATTAATTATAATTTTTTCCTTTTGTTAATGGTTGATGTTGCTATAAAAAATAGCCAAGCAGCATTAAAAGAAAAATCTCTTATAACTTCATTATTAACAATATGCTAATTTATATAGCATAATATAATTTTAGATATAAAATAATATTTATTAATCTAATAATAATCTATAATACAAAATCTTTGATGTTTGTCTGTTTAACATCATGCGATCATTATTTGGTTTGATTTATAGACTGATCTAGGATTGACTATCAGGTAACTGTGTAATGTATCTATTTATAATACAAAAATTTTTGATGTTCCTTGTGTCTGATATTACGTGATCATTATTTGTTTGATTTTTGGACTAATCTGGGATTGACTGTCAGGTAACTAAGCAATATGTCTATAATGATACAAAAAAAATTAAAGTTTCTTCTGTTTAGCATCACGTGATTATAATTTGGTTTGATTTTTGGACTGATCCAGGATTGATTGGTTAAATGTAAATGTTATGGGTTAACAACATTTCAATTAAACAGAAATTTAAAACTTTATTTTACTTTTTAAAATTTTAAATTACAGTAGTAAGGATATTTGGGGTATAGGCTATTTGGAGTTAATTTTCAATTAATACTATATGCTCCTGGTAAAATGAACATATAAAAAATTAAAGATAATAAAATACTATATGACTATGAAATAATGCAATAAGGTATGGTTTTGAATTTCAGTCTAAATTAAGCATAATTCAGACTGAATTCAAAATAACTTTCTATGTATTATTTTAGGGGAATTTACAGATAAAGGCCCAAAAATGAAAATAATTACAAATAAGGACCCAAAATGAAAATAATTACAAATAAAGGCCCAATTTTTGAAAATTATTACAATTAAGGGCCTAAATATACCGTCAAATTTGCTAGCCGATTTAAACATAATGGTATTCTGATTAAATGCCTCATTTCGTGATTAAATAGGTGTTTTAGAGTTATTATTCATTAGTCAGAATTAAAAGAAAACATAAAAATCCGACCGACATTTTGAGCAAAAAAAACGAAAAATTAACTGTGTGACCTAATAGCTTTTGGTGTCTCGGCCCCTACTTCAAAACGAATGATTTAAATATCACGAGGTCGAAGTACTTATTTAACTAATGGCACAGTAAACTTTACAAGGTATGATCCACATGCTTTGAATGCTTCCATAGAAGTTAAACAAGTCGGATCATAAGGAATCAGTCTTACTATATGAATGTATTTAATTTTGCGCTTGTTTGCTGAAATAGTAAAAGAGTATGAACTGGTTTAGTTTGTAAAGCAAATAGCCAACAGCATATTTTGTTTGTTCGTTCTGAACTTATAAGGAGAAGGAAATTCGACAGAATAACTATCCAGGGTCGAATGGACATTTTTAAGTTAGTAAAATCATATCGATCTGTAATTTTGTATTTGACATGGATTTTGTTATAAGCAAGCAGGCTTTTAAGAAATATACTGTATCAGAATAAATTTACAGCGAAATAATTGGTTGACGAATCGAATATACATTTTTATTGTGCTTTGAATTCATATTCGAATTACTAATAGGTTATTATTACATTTCTTATGTTAACAATTAGTTACTATATTACAATCATATTCGAATCATCGAAACGGGCCTAAATCATAGGTTCTTAAAAGCACATAATAATTTTGGGCCCTTATCTGTAATAATTTTCAAATATCGGGCCTCTATCTGTAATTATTTTCATTTTGGGCCCTTATTTGTAATTATTTCGTTTTTGGGCCCTTATTTGTAAATTCCCCTTTTTTTTATTATATTTATCACCAATACTTTTTGAAATGTCTTTATTTTAAAAATTAGATCTGCTATAAACAAATTTATTTTTAAAGTACCAAAATTTATATTCGAAATTCATTCTTTTACAAATATTGAAGCGCGTACGTACTAACAACTAAGTATTTGGTTTCAATTAGGGTAGTTGCGCGACCGGATACTATCGTTTTCCCGACAATGTCAAAATCCCGACAAGTTAGCCCGAATTAAGTCAGGGTTAGGGTTAATTCCAGTCAATTTTTGTAGGATTTTATTTTTCGGGAAAATAATAGAGATCCCTGCGCGACATAGGGTGTTCTCAAGCATCTCAATCAATTGATTTAATAATGATCGTGATGATGTTCAAGCATCAACATCAATGACGATATAATAGAATTAAATGCTTGAGCATACTATTTTTCTTTTGTTCGTGATCTTCACCTTGTCACCCAAAACAACTAAAAAAATCTAATAAAAAAAAACTTCTATTCAACTGACTACCGAAGCTTCAACTTTAATTACATCGGCTTCTCCTTTTAATGATTATACAATTTAAATTTTTTGTTGCAACAGCAACAGAATCAATTTATCGAATCATTAGCGAAAGTTGCTTTACAGCAACAAGAAATAATTTTTTTTATGCTATTATATTATTATTATTATTATTATGTATTGTATTTATTATGTTCGTATCAAGGCATCGATTATTTGTTTTAAAAGCTTCGAGCAATAAAATGGTTGCTTTTTGGAACGGATAGAAACTTGTTGAGAATTTATTGTTTATTATGTATATGTTAATATAAAGTAATGATTGAGCGACCTTTATCAATGATAAATTTTTGACGAAAAAAGGTGGTCTGTATCTCACTGATTTGTTTATCGCAATTGTAACTCACTTTATTCATTTATTCGATTTCCGACTAATTAAAAATTTACTTCCGATATATATTTTTTATTTCTATTTTCCTATTATAAAATTATCGTCCGTCACGAGTGTCATGTACACTTTAACTAATCATTTTGTTCACATGATGAGAAAATGGTGTATATTTTTTTTTAAATCGTCGTTATTTTCAAATTACAGACGGTGAGAATATTTATACGATGTACCGTGAATTTTTAATCGTTTGCTTGGTAAGCATGAGTGTGTATATGAATTTAACCTTCTAAAAGTTATGTGTTCATTAATATTTGATATTGGCATAACGACTATATTTAATTGACGTTGCTGAATTTAGTAGATATACGTCTTATAATGAGAATAATAAAATTAAATTGCACTTTATTATTTTTGTTTGCCATATCCAAAACTGTAATCTGAATGCGGATAAACTTTGATATAAGATGACGATTGCTATTTTAAATTTGTAACTAGTATGATAAATCAATATTTAATATATTTTTTGATTACTATAATAGAATTCATTTAATATTACTAAGACTTAAGTACGACACTTAATAATCCTACCATTAAAGCTTAATAATCCAAATAATAAAACTTAAAATTCTTAACCGATACATAGTAATATTAATTGATTCGTTAAATATGATTAGGAACTTCTATAATACTCGCAGTTTGACTACCTTTCAGTTTTGATAGATTTTTGTTGATTTCTGTTATATTATAAGCTTTGCTTGTATATACGTTTTTTATATTTTCTTTAATTGTTGACAATTTTTTATTAATCTCATCACTTTCTAAAAATTGACTTTTAATTTTTGAGTCGATTTCACCTCCAATTCTACCTCCAATTATATTTCGCCATTCATTCAGTTCAATAATTATTTCTCTAGATGTTGGGCGTTTTTCTGGATTCGAATACATGCATTGGTTTGCTAATTCAGTATAACAATCAGGAACTCCTGGTCCAAATTTGGGCCGTAGTCCATTACAAATTTTTATTACGAGGTCGACATCAAATTTATAATCATTAAAAGTTCTTTGACCAGTTGTTATTTCTGCCATGATTATACCGAATGAATAAATATCTGAAGCTCGAGTATATGGTTGTTTTTGAAAGAGCTCTGGTGCAATATAAGGTAAAACTCCATGAATACGATCTTCTTTTTCCTTTTCAATAAGTGGCTTTGATAAACCTAGATCGGTAATATATGCTTTATAATCTTCTTTCAACAGAATGTTTCCAGGATGAATATCTCGATGTAAATAACCATTAAAATGAATACGATCAAGATTGGATATAATATCACGGAGTATCTTTAATTTAAGTTTCCATTCAAATTTAAAGATATCAATAATGTTTTTGCTTAATGAACCGTATTTTGCATAACTAAGCACTAAAATGTAATCTTTTGTTTTTTCATCTCTTGATATTCCTAAATATTGATTTAAACTATGGCAGGCTTTCAACTAAAAAACAAAATAAATTAATATATTTAACCAAATATTTTTTAAAAATAAAAATAATATTCAAAAAATATTAATATAATACCTCTTTTATAAAAGGTTCTCTATTTTTATTGGAATCTTTTACAAGCTTAATTGCCACTTCTTCATGTGATCCATAGTGATTTAAATATTTTGTTTTGAATACTGTAGAAAAGGCTCCTTTGCCTATTTCTTCAACATTTTCAAATTTTTCAAATGGTATCCAATGAAAATATTCTTTTTTTTTGTCAGTAGAAAATTGTTCTGTAATAGCTGATTTTAAATACCATTCAAAAGCAATATCTATATCCTTTTTAACAATAAGTCCTTGCCGATAAAATTCGCCAGTATAGTACATTCCATCAGCGTATCCCATCTCTGCTGATTTTTTATAATATTCGAACGCTTTACGTCTATCCTTTATAACTCCGATTCCATAACGATAGCAATCTCCTACACTATATATCCCTATATGAAACCCCATATCCGCAGATTTTTTATAATATTTGAATGCTTTATATTTATCTTCTTCAACTCCAATTCCATAATGATAGCAATAACCGATGTCATTTATTCCAATAACATCGCCCATATCAGCAGATTTTTGATAATATTCGAACGCCTTATGTATATTCTTTTGAACTCCGATTCCAAATTGATAACAATATCCAACTTGTCTTATTCCTTTAACATCTCCCATCTCCGCAGATTTTAGATAATATTCGAATGCTTTCTTCGCGTCCTTTTCTACTCCTCCAATTCCTTCACGATAACATTTACCGAGAGCAAATATATCTCCCATTTTTGCTGCTTTTTGGTAATACATGTTTGCTTTACGAATATTTGTTTCAACTTCGATTCCACAATGATAACAGTATCCAACATTACACGTTCCAGTAGCATCACCCATCTCTGCGGATTTTTGGTAATAAGCAAATGCCTTACAGAAATCCCTTTCAACTCCGATTCCAAAATAATAACTATTTCCAACGTTACACGTTCTAGCAGCGTCCCTTATCTCGTCATCTTTAAGATGTAATTCAAGCGTCTTAAGTTCCTCCTTTTCTATGCCAATACCCTTTTGATAATTATTAGAAAAATTATTAATTCCTGATGATGTCAATTGGTCCATGTTGAAGGTTTAAACATGAAAATTATCAGTTTGTCAATTTGAATTTAAAGTTCAAACTATAAATATTTAAGTAATAATAGAGTAATACATTCAATAACAATTCGGATTGAACTTTACACAAAATCATATGGATCGTGCAGATAACACAAAACTAGAACCTGCGTAATAGTAGATTAATTGGGTTTCACATAGAGGTGGGTTTCATGCGTGCGCATGATTCCTCAATCATGCGCATGAATGCGCATTCATGCGCATGATTCTGAATCATGAGCATTTTATCCCATTAAGATTTTATATAGAAAAATTAAACTATAAAATAGGTATGATAAACATTTTAATAAGTGTTAAATTGATCTGATCTGATTGTCTATCTAACCAGAATTAGAATTTTTCTATAACACAAATATGAATCTTAATTTATAATTTGTTATATATATATGTATTACAAAAAATATATATATTTGTTGTAAAAAAGACCGTGAAACTGTTATAAATTTTTAAATTCTTTCTAAATTTTTGGTTTTATTAAATTTTACATATAAATGCCACGAAATCCAGGTTTAGTTTACCTTCATTATGATGATCTTGGTATAGTTCCTCCATTTAAACAACCAAGAGTTAAATGCAAATATTGTCCTCATACTTGTAATAAAGCACTCAACAAATGCGAATCACATTTAAAAAATTGTCCTAAAATTGATAATGAAACTTACCAATCCTATTTTGGTCATCCAAAAATAACATCTTCACAAGTTGCTTCTCATTTATTAATTAATACTTCAAAAAAAACACTACAAAATAGAAATATTAAGAATTTTTTTGACAATATTACAACAAATGAACAAGATAATCTTGAATTCGGATTTGCAGAAGCTGTCTTTCAATGTGGTCTTCCTTTTTCATTTTGTGAACTAGTTCCAATTCAAGCCTGGATTAAAAAATTAAAACCTTCATTTAAATTACCTACAAGAAAAAAAATGGCTAATCAATTACTAGAAGCTGTTTATAATGAGACTAAATTAAAAGTAGATAAAACTATTGAAGATGCTGAATTTTTAACTTTGATTTGTGATGGATGGTAAATTTTAAATAATAAACATCAAGCACTTACTTAGTTAAATTTAACTAAAATTTTTTAATTTAATTCTGTAAGTATATAGAATTAAAATAAAAATTTTAATCAAATTTGACAAAATAAATGTTAAATAATTTTTATTTAAAGTTTAGATACTTATAATATTATAAATTTAAATATAATTAAAATTATTAATTTTTAGGTCAAGTATTTCTGCTGAACATTGGACAAATTTTATCTTTGCAACTCCAAAACCAGTATTTATCTTTGCTAAATCTACAGAAGAAGTACGTCAAAATGCTAATAATATTGCTAAGGATATAGAAGATATTATTGAAACTATAGATAAGTCTAAACTTTGTGCTATAATTACTGATAATGCTTCTGTTATGAAGAAATCTTGGAAAATTTTAAGTAAATCTTTTCCAAATATTATTTATATGGGGTGTTTGGCACATAGTTTAAATCTTATTATTCAAGATATTATGAAATTAAGTTGGGCTAATTCTATTTTTAAGCAAACAAAAGCTATTGTTAAGTTTTTTAAAAATCATAATATTCCAACAGCAATTTTTAAACGTCATCAGCAATCACAAGAATCAAAAGTTTCTCTTAAATTACCAGCAAAAACTAGATGGGGTTCTTTTTTTATCTGTATGGAATCAGTTAAAGTTAACCATATTGCAATTAGTCTTACTATTACTGAATTAATTGCAAATCAAGATAATATAAGTAGAATTATTGAAAAAACAGTTAATAATAAAATCTATTGGAATAATCTTTCAAAATTAATTGAAATTTTGAAAGAATTAATAATTGGAATTAGTATATTTGAAAGTGATGATCCTCAACTATCTTATTTTTATGAATGGTATCATAATTATTTTAAATCAATTCAAAATAGTGAGTATCATTTAGTTTTATTAAATTATAAATATAAACTTAAAACTAAAATAGCTAATTTTAATTTTAATTATTATAATAATTTATTAATTAATTAAATAATATAGAAGATATCAAAAATATATTAAAAGCTAGATGGATTAAAATATATCATCCAGTTATGGAAGTTGCAAATTTTCTTAATCCTAGAGTAACTGGAAGTGGATTATCAAATAACTATATGACAACTATTTCTAACTTTGTTTCTAAATATTATACACAAAATTCAGCAATTATTTGGCAACAAATTATTCAATATAAAACTAAAAATGGACCATTTAATAATCAACTAGCTTGGAAATCAGTAAATCAAATTGATCCAATAATGTGGTGGAAAGGTAATTTTCAAGAATCTGTTCCTGAATTAGCAAAATTAGCATGCAAAATATTATCTATTCCAACTTCTTCAGCTGCAGCAGAAAGAAACTGGTCTAATTTTTCATTTATTTATAATAAAAAAAGACAAAGTTTAACTAAGTCAAGAGTTTTTAAATTAGTTTATATATATAGCAATTATAGATTGCAATTACCACATATTACACAAAAACTTTATAAAAATAAAAATCTTGGAACTATGAATATATTAAATATACTTGAATCAGATAATGAAGAAAATAATAATTTAGATAATAGTTTTGAAGATAATTTTGATAATGAATCAAGTGATAGTTCTGAGGATGAATCAGATGATGAATTAGATAATGAATTAAATAATGAAATAAATATTGAATTGGATAATGAGTCAGATAATGAATCAAATGATGAATTAAATAATGAAGTAGAAGATGAATTAAATGAAGAATTAGATAGTGATGGGTTAGATGATGAATTGCATAATGAAATTTTAAATAATGATTCTGATAATTATTTAGATAATAATTATTATAATAATGGTAAGTAATTTTAAAAACAATATAATAATTTTATTTATTAAATAATAATTTAAATAATAATTAATAATGATTTAGAATATTATGAAGATGATTTTGATAATTTAAAAGAAAGAAGTTTAGATTTATCTATGGATGATATTTCAGAAAATGATGATTATTTAGAAGAGTATTTTGCAAAAAAAAAATAATAATTCAAAAATAACTAAAATTATAAACATTTTATTTTATAAATTAAATATAGATTACTAAAAACAATATTAGTAGCTAAAACAAAAATAAAAATAAAAAAAAAACAAAAAATTAAAAAATATTTAAAAAAAATTTAAAATTAAAAAATATTTAAAAAAAAAATTAAAATAAAAAAATATTAAAAAAAAAATTAAAATATTAAAAAAAAAACAAAAAAAACTACTGTTAAACCTCTTCAAATTGATAACTTAGTAGATTATATTTGTATTAGCATAGTTATTGGATTTAAAAACATTATAACTAGTCAAATTCAGCAGATTATTAATATTGGCAAGATCAGTTTTGAGGGATTTAACAGTAATTAAAATATAAAATATCAAGGTTATGAAGGTTTAAACAGTTAAGATTATTAAATATTAAGTTTTTTTTATATATTTTCTTTATTAAATGTATTTATGATTTAATATATATGATTAGCAACTATGAAATTTACAATTGGCTAATTGGTAAAAGCTATATATGTAGGCAAAATCTGATTAAGAATTATTATGTTGTATCTTTATTTAGATATATTATCAGTAATAAAGATAATAATTAAAAAAAAATTTTATCATGCGGTATCATGCGCATTTTATATATCATGCGCATTAATGCGCATTCATGCGCATTTTATTATAAAATGCGCATTTTTCCCACCTCTAGTTTCACATTGATCATTTTATCAATGAATTTAAAAAATTAATCAAATATAAACTTACTTAAATCTAAAAATTTTAAAGTCTCACATAAATAATTCCGATTTTTTTTTTTAATTGAAATTATTTGGCAAAACTTTTCAAAATAATATAATTTTCCGATTTACATGTTTAAATAATTTTTTTTCAGTTTAATTAATTGATTTCAAGTATTCTATGAGACGAACACTTAGAGCCACACTAGTGCGATGGGTGGCGCTTACGCACTACCCATCTTATTTGTTTTTATTTTTTTATTGTATTAAAAATTTTTTTACAGAATGTATCTATTGTAGAATATAAATATTTGCATAAATTACATTGAAATTATATGTCACTTTGGCTATACTAACATCTGAATAACAATATAGTTAAATCTTTCTATACGACACTTTTTTTATGATGCAGAACGAAAAACCAACTTTGTGTTGCTTAATCTTAGATATGAGCATGTGAACATTATTCTATAATTTTACAGTAAATTAAATTAAAAAAAAGATGCGACTGACCAACTGAAGTTTTCTTATTTCATGTGATGAAAAACAGAAGATCAACTTTGTGGTCTTAATTTTAGATTAGTGATGTGCTATTTATATGATACTTGAAAAATTTTAGCGTATAGTACGTACAGTACTATAGTTCTTTTCCGGCATCTGATTGGCTGGCAAAAGTGATCGGCAAAAATTTTTAGCGTACAGTAGTATAGTACTGTACGCGGCATATTACTATCTTAAATGTGAGCATGATTACATTATTCTACAGTATATAAAAGAAAAAAATTCCTGACTAACCGAAGTTCTCAAATTAATTTACAGCAAATTAAAAAAAAAATAAAAAAAAAAACCAAAAAA